>SJJU01007309.1:21445-42945 GCA_012932125.1 Conopomorpha cramerella
TGATTGGTATGAAGATTAGGATTTCTTATTGGGATTGTTAATGTTTTCTTGGCAGTGTGGTGTTATCCCGGTCAGATCCATTAGAGAGCAGCGCTAGGGCGATGTAAAACGGTGCGAATCTTCCTTAGGCAGATAGTTACGATTTCGAGGCACGCGCCCCTTCGCCGTAATGGGATTTGTCTCTTGTTTGGCCACTCTCGACTTAAATGGGTTAGTAACAACTAAGTACGGGCCGCCTTATCGCCGGAGCCGGGGCAGGGGTGGCCGCTCACTTGCTTTGTTTTTTACTACAACATGTATCTATTCGTTGGCGTGCTTGTATTTCCTTAGATTAATGTGTTCCTAGAAATGGAAATGAAAGAAGATGTTCCCACTAAAGAGACACAGTCGTATCTGCTAAAACTGTAGACTTGAAGTTTGGTATGTAAGTAGAGTTTCATTATCAACGGATTTTCGACAATATTTTAGAGGACGCGGTGACTATTTTTTACTTTACTAGCTACTTACTTTTAAAATATTAGTGGTAGTCTATATAAGTAGGGCAACATGTCACATTGTAAAATTAAAATGTCCATTACAGTATGTACTTACTTGTATGTATACAAGTACATGTGTGTGCCTTGTTGGCTGTCCTTCACTTATAAATAAACTAGCTTTCCGCCCGCGGCTTCGCCTGAGTGGATTCATATACTTGTTTTCCCTCGGGAATATCATTTTTATTTTGGGGATAAAAAGTACCCTATTATTTAAACCGGACTTCTAACTATACGTCTGCAAGTTTTGCAAAAGCAATCGGTTCAGTAGTTATGGCGTAAAAGCGGAAAAAACAAACAAACAAACTCACTTTCCCATTTATAATATTATTTAGCAAGATAACACATAAAAGTAGTTGCAGAGTACTTATTGTTTGATAAACTAAAACTACTCGAATGAAATGGATGTCCTTTCACTGGTAATATACAGAATTGGTCCGTTGACATTATTCTCTTTGTGGGGGCACATTGAACGTTTAAATCTATCTGGGAGCCATTCAAACTCGATATAACTTATACATATACGTATGTAATAAGTATGTTTTTAAAAATAAATAATTACCCCCATGGGACATGTCCATACACGGACACTAGACCCTAAACTAGAAAAGTTAGATAAGAGATAGACACCAGATCGCACAAAAAAATAGTTGTGAACGAAGTTCATAATAAACCTACTTATAATGCGACTTGAGATACCTTTGAAAGAACCAAATCGCTATTTAAAAGGTTGATCTACTTAATGACTTATAAAGTAAAAATACAAAAACAAAACTTTTTATACGTAATACCTTTTGTGAAGAATTACAATCTAAATTGAATTTTACAGCAATAAAAACTTTTGTACGTAGACACAGTCGTGTAGTGAATAAAATTTCCGGTCTGAGTTTAAAACAGGATAATTAAAAAGATCCCGAAAACTCATTATTTTTGTTGCGAAGTCTTTAAAAAATAACTTGCCGCTGCGGAGCGCCGCCACGTACAATGCTTATAATTATATTCTCAAAACAAAACAAGTACCAAAGTATTATGTACTTAAAACAATAATAATACCACAAATTAAAAGATACAGGTCACTAGAAAATGAACGGACTTTTATATAATAAAAAAATACACTTCACGCCTTTTACTCCCAAAGCGGGGTAGGCAGAGGCACTTGCGAAGTGGTTCCCATGCTTCACCAAGCGTTTGTAACCCAACGTGACAGGGGGTGAGCCCACGATGTTATCCTTCACGAGCGTCGCGTTGCGTAAATAGGCTCTGCAAATGAGTCCCATTAGTACACGTCCAGTAGCCGGACTCGAACCCGCGACCTCCCGGTTGCAAGTCAAGTATCCGACCAACTGGACCACAGACGCCTTTTTATATAATTCTAAAGAAAAAAGGACCGGCTTCAATTAATACCAGTCCCCCTATGATTTTTTAAGTTCCCCTCGATGTATATGGTCTGACGTCATCACACCCTGATATACTCATTACGGGACTATTTCTGAAATAACCTGTTTCTAACAAAATATAATCATCAAAATCGGTTCATAAATGACGAAGTTATATGGTTTATATGGTATATAGGTATATGGTTATATAGGTTTTACATTACAGAGAATGAACAATCAATCATACCCTGTTTTAGTGCCTTTAGGGTTGGATTTTTTTTTTCAAATTTATATTGGAACAACTTCGAGGTTTCTTTAACCTTTCTATTAAAAAAATAATTATCAAAATCGGAATACTCTGTGAAAAGTTATCCGTGATCCTTTTCCGGTTTTTCGTCGGTCAAATACCGGCACACGTATTATTAAAATATAGTGTATGTTTGTACCGAGTATCTATTAATTATATTCGACGAAAAACTAAGAAAACTGAAGTATATCTTATAGTTATGCTTGTTTACACATTCATAAAAAGAGGAATTGGTACAAATATTAACAACTAGCGATCCGCCCCCGTAGTTAACTTAATTCACTTGGGTCAATGAACCTAGGTGAATCAAGTAATCAAATAGTAAAATGTAAACACCTATTGTGCACGACTGTGCCAATTTTTATAATTCGGATTTTTATACCGATTTTGTTAGCATTCATTTTATAATACTTAGTTTTGCTATCGACATGTATAATAGGTAGGTATAAGGTGGTTGCTAGGCAACCATGGTTTTGTTATAACAGTATAGAAAATTTACCGTGAACGAACATTGTTTTACTAAATCGGGAATAAACGGGATTTAGCTAGAATCAGGGCAGCGTTCGCTCAAACCTATACTTGATTTACTTACTAATTGAAAGTCTGTTTAAATTTTAAGTTAACTTTATGCACCTAATGAGTGAATAAAACTACATACCTACTTTTTTTTAATGAAAATTACTAAGGAACGATTTCTAATAAATAACCGTCCGTACCGATCCGTTGCAATTTTTTAAAGAGTTTGGTAAACACATGAACACACACCGAAAGCTAGGTACCTACTTTGTTTTATACTATGCACTAATAACGAATAATTGATTGTATCAATGATCAATGTTGGCAGTATCTACACTACCTAATGGTTACTTGAACCGGACACGAGCGGCCACCCTAGAGGCGACCCGCTCAGGGCTCGGCCCGAACAAACAAAGGAATTGAGCCGTCAGCTTTCCAAACAAAACAAACTTCTTGCTACTGAAATTTCAACTAAAATTCAATCAAACAAAAATGTATTGGAAGCAAAGCGGCGCAACTGGAGCTCGCGAGTTCTAAATTTGAATTCGAAGGAAACGGCCAAGAGCGACGAGCACCTGGGCTCGGGTTCACATGGCGAGAATATTGCCAATTCCTTGTTTCGTACGCACGCAAACGTTTCTCTAAAAGTGTGATAAGGTGAATATGTGGAGGTCGCAGAAGATGGATAGCTGTAATCTCGGCGGCCCGCGGGGAGCGGCGCGTGTCGCTCTAATCTCTCCGGCTATCTCCGGCACTGTTTACAAGTAGCTGATGGAATGCGTGCTGTTTACACATGTTATATTATATATTTATGTAACTGTGTATGATCATCTTTATTCATTGTCATACGTACTGTAGAACAAAACTTATTGTTTGCCTAGTAATAAAATGCTGCCGGGAGTGTCCCAGCAATATCGCACGCCTTACAGAACACCGGCCCCCGCACTCCGTTGTCTCCGAGCGCGCCTGGTTGCATTCCTTCATGAGAAATACCCATTCCTTATCCAGAGCCAAAGGAGAAATATGTTATGAAGTAGCGAACGCAATAAATATCGATGCATTGCTCACGGCAGGGGCCATAAAGTAACAATACGGGGAATAACGCACACGGAACAAAGTCACTTGCTTCTGCAAATAGCTTTATATGAGGCTAGTTTTATACGCCGGCTTTCCGCTGCATACATGACAAATAGCCCTTGGTTTGTACTGCAATAAAATGTCAGTTTAACTGCAGAAGCGCTCGGTCTATCGCAGTAAAAAAAACTTCACCAGTTTGACTGAAACGGAACCCCGAACGATTTATAATTGAGGGCACTCAATATTCATAAAGTGCAGTAAAAACTGGAGGTGGAAAAACTGGCGTCAGCGGCGGCGGTGGCAGCGGCGGCGGCGAGTGAGCTCCACGACAAGAAGCACCTCGCACTCACTCCGCCACCGCCGTCCATGCTATACACATCACGTCATCTCCAACTTTCGCTCCATCTGACCAATTTTATTGGAAAGACAAACACGCGTGGGAAGTATGGAGTCTGGCGCTCCTAAAAGAAATTATTCTTAAATCAACTTTACAAAACTTCTGACTTTTGTACCAGCGAGCGATCAAAGTTTGAGGCTGTGGCGGTCGCGCTTGAGAAGGGTTTAGTTACACAAGTTCGACGCAGAAAATCGACCGGCGACGGTTAAATGTGACTCCGGCAGAGGCTGCGGCGATCAAGGTCAAGTGATCTGCGCCGCCCTCCGTCACATCGCGGCTGACAGCTCGCCACACACCTCTCCGCTATATTACGGTTACTGGCGATGACTCTGCACATTTTTGCGGTTTCGGAGCGTCATTTACGTCAATCATGTCATGGCCCGTACGTGTTGCTCGTGTTTGAGAAATTGCCTCGTTAACAATTCATGTTCTTTCCCAGACAAACGTCTTTTGCCTTGAAGCGAACAATTTTATTTGTTTTCCATTTTGTAAGCGACTTTCCGAACATGGTTTAGTTGAGAAAAACAGACTACAGTCGATACTGATTTTCTCTAGAATGCAGCGAAAAGTGCAGGTAAATTAATTATTGTCTGGCAAGTCCAGGTGCCCCCGATAATTTGTTTAGTGGACTGCAGACTTGAGTTGTTCGGGAACGTTCGGCTTTGTTCGTTTTGTTCTCCTCCTGTTTGCCGCTTCATAGTTTTAACGATTCTAGCTTTGGCGCGAAGTGGAGTATAAAGTTGTACCTTCCGCACTCCTCGGCGGCCAGGCTGCGAGGCGGCTGCGAGGCGGCTGCGGGGCGGCGCCGGGCGGCGGCGGCGGCCGGCTCCAGTTATTGGTATTGGACTTTGAAACTGCACTTCAATCAAAAGGTAAGTATTTATCGAGGGGAAAATCCAACGTGCCCAGCTCTAGTTACAATGAACTCCGATCTTTCCAGTTGTTTTCAATTGGAGTTAGAAGAGCAGTACTTGCAGTCTTCCTTACAGTCGTCTGAGCTGTACAGCTAACAGTGAATTCTGTGGATCTGTTTGTGTCTCCCGGCGTCGCGGCAGTGAGGCCTTTATCGCCATGAAATAAATGACGTTTCTGCAGAACGGTTAAACGTTAACAAAATTGCGGTCTCTGTGTAATATTCCGACAAAATGAAAAGAAGGAACTCTTTATTACGTAATAGATACTGAAAGAGGTTAAGTTATTAAGGGAGCAAATGTTTGCACAAAAAATTCAATTTCCCGCGTGATATCGTGTCACCGCGAGGACCTTCCGACTCTGCACCGCCCCTTTGACAGAGTCGTCCGCTCGGGAGGCCTATTCACGGAAAGAGTTATTCAAAAACTTTTCCTCTTGCTTTCAATAGGTATTTTGATCCTGCCTGTAGCAAAAGGGAAAATGCTGTCAGCTTTGCGGATAGGAGCGTTTGACTGCATCATCTTAGCTACATTTTTTTTAGATAGAAGGTGACGACGGTACAGTAGCTTGAATACGGCTCGGTGTCGCTGTCGGGCGCCGCGTCACAGTGATCTGTGCCGCGGCGGTATATTTTAACTTTGTTTTGCTAACACGGCATTTGTTGTGCGATAACGTCGTCTGTCATAATTTTTCCGGCTCGAGGCGGTTACTCATGGCACGTGCTACACCAAAAAAAAGCCTTAACTGCACCATTATAAATTGCTCCCTATTTTCAAGCAAATCATGTGCATGGAGCTTAACCAGTAACTCTCAGAAATGTATGTTCAATTTTGTCGTGTTCTCTACGAGAAAATTATGCGTCACTCGCTGGTGTATGGAGTCGGCGCCGGCTGCCGTGTTATTTACTGTACACCGTATTTCTGTATTACATTAAACGGGATTGTAGTCATGACCCCGGGACCTGGACACAATGCTACGACGAGTGTCGCCACTTGAACTTTCTTCAAATATTCGAATATATTTTCCTTAAAAGTAAAGTTTGTTGCTTTGGCAATTTATTTTTGGCATGTTGGGATATTTTGAAGAACAGTGTTGTGGGAGCGTACCCATTAGAAACAGGGCAGATTTCGTTAGGAGATTTCGGTAGCCAAGGAAATGATGCCGTAATTTACACTTTTGAAATGGTATGTGAATAT
Organism: Conopomorpha cramerella; assembly: GCA_012932125.1. Lineage (NCBI taxonomy): Eukaryota > Metazoa > Arthropoda > Insecta > Lepidoptera > Gracillariidae > Conopomorpha > Conopomorpha cramerella. Next base: position 27,760 of record SJJU01007309.1, read on the forward strand.
AAGAGCAAGATAACGAAACAATATGTACGTAACTAGAGGTACCTAACATTACACCATTAGACATAACATCCAAGTAAGACGACTGCTACGCATAAAGAAGTAATAATTTTCAGAACGAATGTCAACCATTCCATCTGAATGACTAGCTGGTTAACACACGAATGACTTTAAAACATTATTCAACATAGTGCTTGACACTATGACTACTATTATATGATGGACACGCGCCACGCCGCCGCCACGCCGCCGCCACAAGCATCATAAACCAAGTTTTATGCAATCCGTAACAGAGTGCCCTTGTTGCTGACACACATTGTTTGCGAGTATACCACCCAGTTATAATAACTACCATGTGTACTTTTCGCCAAGACTGGAATAAGAAATGTTAAATATACCTTCTACCATAAAATAATAATTGCTAGCCGTCGAATCGCCACAGATTAAAATAACTTATTTTACATAGGCAGTGTGGGTTGCTCAACCCAGCACCCGAATTTTTTATTCGTTTGGTTTGTATGGCGGATACCGGTGTTTCATTCGATACCCAAACCTCTAGGACATCGACGTAGAAAAAGCTGGTGTAAAGTAAACAGTTTATTATATGTATGTATAAATGTTTTCAGCCGTCCCGAGGTCTCTCACTTGGCTTTACGACTATTTTACAGCGGAGCGGTTACCCAAAGTACAATAAACATCCCACTAAGATAGCGCATTGTGTTTGAGTTATGCTAATCATCATTCCTTTGCCTCTGTACTAATCTAACATGTGGTTGGCACAAAACATTGTTATCTATTCATTCCATTCTCATATCTGTCAGCCGTTATGCTTACATTTAAGTACTTACATTTATTATTTTATTTGAATATCATTGCTCAAACAATCCATCAACAATTTCTTTGTCCCCACACTCTTATCCACATAATTCATTGTAATATTTAGATAGAGGCATATTCAAAAGTATTCAACATAAAATCTACCTGCTTTCAACGTCTCTTAAATGTTTTCAGAGAAGAAATAAATTAAAATAAAAAGCTTTTTAAAAAACAAACTTTTACTTAATAAGCCCGCCATATCGAATTTAGAAAGTAGTCACTTTATTTTTGAGTTATGCTAAGCAATCCAATATTATTTTAACAGTGCATTAAAAATAATTACTCCGTAATCTTGCCATTTACAAAAAAAATTACATATCACTTAACCAAGCATTATCATCCGAACTGAACATGCATATATAAAATTTAAGCTCAATCGGTTGACGATGATCGATCGTGTATGGAATACTGCTCTCATATTTGGGGTAGATCAGCAAAATACCAGCTTGAGGCTCTGGAGGCAATAGAGAGGCGTGCTAGAAGACTCATAGGTGACGACAGGCTATTTGATGCTCGGCTACAAAGCTTAGAACATCGCCGTATGGTTGCGAGTCTATCTGTCTTCTATCGGGTGCATTTCGGAGAGTGTGCTACAGAGTTGCATAACCTAATAACCCCATCGCGTTTTTACAATAGCACAACCAAAAGAACGGCAAAACGTCATCCATACCAGGTGGATTTACCATTTATGCGAAATAAAAGTTTTGCGTCTACTTTCATAATGCGAACCGCCAGGATGTGGAATGACTTGGCGGAGTCTGTGCCTGCGCAGTACAGTCTGGTTTTCAAGTCGCGGTTAAATAGGTACCTAATGAACAAGTGTGCTCCATCGTAGACCACATCGCTGCTTAACATCAGACAGGATGGTGGTCAAACGCTTATTCAATGTGTTTAAAAAAATGTCTGCCTCAAAATTGAGTTGCAAGATTCCACCCTAGCAAACATACGATTACATTGCAAGTTAAATAAAAGCTTTTATAAAAGCTTAAAAAGTAGTGCGGAAGCTACGCACGTCGTAAAAGGACAGGCAGATGTAGCTACTCGTTGCCGGGCACGTTTCTCTGAGTGAATACTGACCCACGCGACAGGTTCCTTGGCTCTTTGGGGATACGTTTTTTTTAGTAGCGAGGTACCTCTGAAGTAGGTAAATGTGTAAAACTTTTCCGCAAGATGTGTACCCTCGCCGCACGGAGCTAATAACGCTGAGTGAAGAGAAGATAAACGAAAATCAATACTGACAGTGCGAGACGGTTCGTATGTTTGTATGAAGCTTAGTACAGGTAGTTCACTTCCTATAGATAAGCCTATTAAGTAGAGCCTTATCATGAATGTCACAATCGTCAAACAAAATTAGGACAAAATTAAATAATTTAATCCCGTCCGTCATTTGTTGGGCACGTCAAACAGTGATTTCCGGTATTGTCGCGACTGTAAGAACTCTATAATACAAAATTATCAATGTCCAAAACTTGAGCTTCACTTCATTTACTAACGCCGTAAAGGTTCTAGGCTCGTTGCCCCGATAATAGGCACTCTTACAATATCAATAAATATAGTATCATCATTGGGATGAAAGCTACGACAGAAAAACAAGAAGAATTATTTTCGAAGAAGTCCATTACGACCATAACATCACTTGAGAAACAATCATCTGCAAACCTTATCGGGTAGTATTATTACGCAGGAGGAGGGTAGCCAAGAGCATGTTATACTCGTAGTGCGCCTGTTAGTTGAAGTGTGTGCTGGCGTAGTGTGGGGCGCGGTTGCGTGCAATGGACGAAGGTCATTACAGAGGAATGTGCAATACTAATTTATTGGGCAATGTTTATTTGGAAAATCACGGATGCGGGCGGCCGTTTGACCACAGAATACGATTTCCAGGACGTATGTGTTAGTTTTGGGTCACTAGGAAACCGAAATTAATATATGCCTATCGACAGTTGGTCGTGCTTAGTTTCAATCCTGATGAGAACATGATTGTGTAGTTTTCTGAGCAGATTATTATTTGGATGATCAATAAAGAAAAGAAGTATGACGTCAATGGCTGGCTGCAACAAGAAAGAGAGGACACATGAATTGATATTGATTCACCGTTGAGTGACGGCTATGATGATTATGCATAAATTATTGCAGAAAAAAGAGCTCAATAATTCATCACATTATCAAGAAATGATCGCAAATGAATACTGGTTAAATAAAGTCAGCAAAAAGTGTTTAAAACATAGGTAACTTTAATTTTAATCTATCCGTTGAAGCATAGAGCACAACCACTAAATGGAAATAATATAATCAGCGCCACTTTGCCGTACTAATATTTACACGCAATTCCCAGGAAGCTGATTGAACAAACCGAAAATTAATAATACATTCAAATTATTCCTGTGTCCGTCTCTGTAACGGCATCACCATAATGTAAAGTGGTGTCATTCGCCCACAAAGTCTAAACAAGCTCACTGGGCACAGCGCGCCGACAAGCTGACTCAAATTACTGCGAGTCCTTCCTACCGAAAGAGCTCAGTTCATATCTAAAATATTCCAACCTCGTGGGTTTCCCAGAAACCGCAGACGCGTGCACTTGTACCTATAATATTGGAAAATGAAGTGTTGTCGTAGGTGGCTGCATAGTCACGAAGGGTCATGTTAGAGTGGCCAGTGGGTAGCCACGAGGGGACATTTGCATGGCACTGGCATCTGACAGGTGCTTTGATCACCGCGCGGCGCCGGCTGACCGCGGTTGCTCTATAGAGCCGACATTCTGGCAACATTAAAAGGGAATCACAGTGCTATGTTGACTTATGAAATACAAGTAGAAAGGAAATACCTTACTCAAATTGAATTCTCAAAAGTGTAAATATAAATATATATGACGGACGTTTTTTACACACGGCCCCAAACTAGGATACCCTGTACTATGGGTACCAGAGTCTGATACAATTACATAAATACTTTTAAATACATCTAATATATACGTATAAAATTTCCATATCACAATTTTACTTACCGTACTCCTCCGAGACGGCTTGATCGATTATTACCAAATTTTACATGCGTATTCAGTAGCTCTGAGAATCGGCTACTATCTATTTTGTATGCATCTACCAGTTGTATTTATCCAAATACACGGGCTACAAAGGCAAAACAAATGTTTGCCGGGACAGCTAGTACATAGATAAATAAAACACCCAGACGCACACAACAAATGCCTCATCTCATCACACCCAGAACCCGCGACCGACGTCCTAGAGGCAGATGCCCTGACCACTAGTCCATGCCTCGTAATCACTGTTAGCGTTCGGTATGTACCTAAGTGATTACATTATTGTTAATACACTTGTGTAAACACAGCACAGGCAGGATTATTATCTATTAGTTTAGGAATAAAGTACTTGCACATAATTATATAAGTATACTAGATATCCCGGCAAACATTTGTTTTGCCTTTGTGATCCGTTTATTGGTAGAAATACACCTTTTAAACCTTCCCTGGACTTACACGTGTAATTCAAGACCAAAGTTAGCCAAATCGGTCCAGCCGTTCTCGAGTTTTAGCGAGACTAACGAACAGCAAGCATAGCTGTACGCAATATTGTAAAAACTAACAAAATTTTGTTTAGATAGCTATATCAGAAACATGAAATCTTTTACAGGTACATCGCAGTACATTAGTTAATGCCGTCTCAAGGAGCAGGTGCACCCACTACGACGTTCACTCAAACAATGTGAATTACCGGAATGGAGTTGCAGTTTAATATTCAAGATGGCTGCCCTAATGGCTTTTGTTTAGACCAATCAAAGTATGTATGTAGCACAGTCCGGTGGAACCTTGCTAGAGTTCGTCCGAGAGCGCAGCCCTCTCGTGGCGGCAAACAGAACTTGCTTCATTGAATTTATCATAACTAATGCACGCCGCGTGCACTTCTCACACACTATACCAAATTAAATCATTCTATGCTCTAATAAAAGTTTAAAACGGGTATTATAGCGCGAAAATTAACCAAAGATAAAGTTTTAGCTTACCTTCGTTCGTCAGCTCGCGACCACGACACGTGTAACTGTGTCGAAACCTCGGGTAAACAACGCACAAAGATAAGCATTCAGTTTACCTTATCTTTGGTTAATTTTCGCGCTATAATACCCTTTTTAAACTCTTAATATCATGTTAAATAATAAATTTTAATATTCTATATTATAGGCGTAGATATCTATCTGCTGTATGCTTTCTTCATCTGTTTATACGTTAAAAAATCTCGATTCAATGTTTATAGGTATATTGGTTTGTGCGATTATTGCCAGACTGAGGGCCGTCAGACCCCTAAAAGCTCTTTGCGGTGAACCATACAGAAAAGCTTGTAGTAGAGTACGATCAAGGAAAAGGCGAGCTAAATTTTTATATGTTTTTAAGACGCCGAGGCCCACCAGCTTAACATGTCAACGAAACGTGCGTGTTTAAAAGAGCCAGGCGCAAGTAAAAGCACACCTCTCCAGAGAATTACCCGCACATCGAGAGGCAGGTAGGGCGCGGGTAAGCTTAACATGCCTCTCGAAGGACCAAGACCCTCCAAAAACGAACACTTCACATAGCTCACTCCATCAATGATAGACCAGAGGCCGGCGACTAACCGCTGTGTTATTTACAACACCATGCCGATTTTATTAAAGCAAATATCTAGGTTAGTTCCGCTCTTAATGGTAGCTCGAGGAAATTGATTTACAGTAATAATAGCCATTGATTCTCGGACCGACTAATATTAAGGATATAAAAGTTGTGACAAAACATTGTCGTAAAATAAAACATAGGAATAATAATAAATATTGGTACTAGTGACCTCTTAGTCTATAAACAAAACCCTGACACATTGTGCGATATGAAATTCCTTTCAAAGCTTGTTCTGGAAGCTCTTTGTAAACTATCACTCTTTTAGATTCTCTATATAGTGCAATAAAATTTGTAATTCAAGATGTTACGGAACTATACGTAAATAATATAGAAGACGCACACGCGTATGTTTTGGATCGCGGAGACAATGTGCGCCCCGCCGCCGCCGCTCCGCCGCCGCTCCGCCTATAAACAACACGACTGGGCAATAAAAGTAAAAAATGCCTCCATAAATACTATTTCCGTATATGCACAGCGCGCGACACGCGACCGTCACGCAGCCAGTCATACCTGACCTCAGATATCAAGCCAATAGTTTCCAGAAAAAGCTCCGGAACTATTGACAATTTGTTTTCGCACAAACTTAAGACATCTACGAGTATGTGCTCGTGATAATGCGCATTATGTCCCAGATAATAGTGCAACGAGAAGAAAACTTAAACATAAAGAAACACGGTCTTTGTTGAGTGGGAAATCCAACGGCCAATAAATTTGGTATACTAGACATGCACTGCGCTTCGCAAATATAGTGACACTATATATTCTATTAGGGAGATACTGCTGAATCTTCAGTCGAGGAGTTAGTAAATTTATTCGATTACTTACTGATAGTAATACAGTAATCGGTCGAAAATACATTGACGTAAAAAAATTATGAAAATCATTTTCAAAAGCCAACAAATAGAAGTTAATTTGAGAGCGCTCTGTTTCTATACCATCTACATTATGGAATAAGAACGAATTAAAAGTTTAGAACGGGTATTATAGCGCGAAAACCAAAGACAAGCATTCAACTTACTTTCGTTGTTTGCCCGACGCGACGTCTCGACCCGACCACGACATGTCAATGCGCGTTTCCTTAAAAATTGATTTAAATCCAAATTGTATCAATGCAATTGCCATTATTTCAATGCAATCATGGAAATAATGGCACATCGATTTAGAGAAATTAAGGCGAATGTTGTGGACATTCCATTTCCACGTCGCGTCGAGTCAGAACGTCAAGATGCTGTATAACAGATTGCATCTCCGTATCCGATATAATCAAACCGGTCGTCGGCGGCAGCCGCAGCCCGCCTCCGACAATCAGCTACTGGGGGCTGTACACACACCAACACACATATTATTACCTATACCTACACCTATCCATTCATACGTACTATACATTGTAGAGAAAGTAAATAAATCAGTTTCAGTATCGGAATGGCCTAACATAATATTCAATGCTATTTTTTACAACTGTTTAATTTATAGACTGTGGACCTGCCAAACATCAGTTACACACAAGATATCGCAATTCACGATTTCCTGCACCCATTAATTAATTGAGTCGTTTAGTTACATATTAGTAGTAAGTTAGTATTGGATAGTTTGTGTTGGTAAGAAGGCACAGTTAATTAGCACACTTGTGTTTGTGGAGCTCGGCGGCTGGCCTGACGTCGCGACAATGCCGCACGGGCCAAAAGCGAACCTACTCGCGACGCAATAGAAATAACTTTGCAACGACAACCAGTCATGTACGTGATCTGAATCAAAGCGCAGAAAATAAATTGTACATTTTGTTTAGTTTCTTGTCTCGGCGATACTTTGTGCGAGACAGTAACTATACGCTCTTGCCGCTGTAATTGAGATTCTGTACTTTGTCGCGCGCTGGAGGAGTTCTGAGAAACACGACACGAATCTTTTGTTCGCACTGAACTGAACTGTTAGCGCATAGCGTGACGTCTCCGCGCGGAAACTCAGTAACAACCCACTGCAGCCACTCGTAGTTACACCGCAGTGGACACGCCGCACGTACTTACTCTTCTTTTATGTTTCCCAAACAGTTTACTTATAACATGTAGATATAAGTAACGTGTGAAAGCACAAGAATAGCAGTCCATTAATATAAAAGTTTCATAGCTTTCATACGGTACATTCGCATCGATCTTACGATGAAGGAAAATATCGCGAGGAAACCCGAATAAGGGGAATGAATGTGGATATTAGAAAGGACGGGAGTTGCTTCAAGGGGGGATGTGTCACGTACCACGCTGCGTTTAATAAGCTTAGCGAGAGTTGACAATTGCTTTGAAAGTCTCTCTCTGCCTACCCCGCTTCGGAGTTAAAAAGCGAGTGGTTAAAAGTAGACGAGATTTTTTCACCCTTTGCTGGGAGTGATTTTTCTGTATAACTATAGTTACCCAAACATAGGCCGCAATAACGGCCAAAGAAAAATTTCTAGTTGACTTTGGTTTTTTTATTATTTATTTAACACAATAACAAACTTTAATATTATTGTTTAATATTATTAACATAAACAAAAAACAAGATATAGTTGCGGTCTTCTTGAAGTGAACACAACATGCACAAATTACATACTATTTTTTTTGTTACGATATCACAACATTAGTTTGTTATAACAATAAATAGGTATATATGGTTGGGTTATACATTAAAAAAAAAACAATTAAAAACAAATATACTTAAACTCTAAATAATTTTGAAAGTTTCCTCTTTGCTTCTACTAATGATGCTATCAATAAGCAATTAGCCCAGTAGAGTAGGTAGGTATTGGGAAGTGGATGAATTACCTATCCCCGTGTATAATTGCCTCATTCGAAAACACAATATGCCTAAGTTTAGTGTTCCAGGTGTCACACCTAGCAAAGGTAACATCAAAGAAGTCAATCCTCTGTCGATTATGTCCAATCTAGTTCTGGGGCCAGGGGTCCTGCGCTGCGGAGTGGAAGCAGGCCGGGGCTTTGATGACGGCGCGTCCGTCCGGAGTGACGCCTCAGAGTGGGGGTGGTGGTGGGGGGGGGGGGGTTACTGTGATGAAAGACGCCTTGTTTAATTGACCACCTCTTAGTAGGTATATTGGAAGGTATCGATTCATATATATACATCATAGATTACAATGGTGAGTTTTCAAACTCCAAAAATATTTTATTTACATGTCCAGGGTGACTTCTGTCAATTATATTTTACTAGCTTTCCGCCCGCGGCTTCGCCCGCGTGGACTTCGGTTATATTGCGGTAAAAATCTAAGTTTCCCTCGGGAATATCAATTGTTTCCGGGATAAAAAGTACTCTATTATTTAATCCGGACTTATAACTTTACGTATGCAAAATTTCAAAGCAATCGGTTTAGTAATTACAAACAAACTCACTTTCCGATTTAAAATATTAGTAAGGAAGTAAGGATTCCGTTATTTAACCCCCCATGCAAAAAGAGGGGCGTTATAAGTTTGACGTGTCTGTCTTTCTGTCTGCGGCGTCATAGCTCCCGAACGTAGAAACTGGTTTCAATTTAGTTTATAAGTTGGTTAAGTTATTCAAACTTTTTGAAAGATGTAAACAAACAACAACAAAAAATAAACTTTTTTCACACTCAATACTGGCTGCTTGTTGTCAGTCCTTTCGTTGACATTAATCCACCTTAATACAACTAGCGCCATCTTTAATAACTAAGAGAAGCCTAAAGAAGGGCCCTGAAAATTCTTCATTATACAGGCTGACTTCTTTCTTCTTTTTGACCAACATTTTCTGCGATTGAGACATTTTACATTTATTGTAATGAATCGTTTTTTATCCAACATATGGTCACGCAAATATTTGTAACAAAAAAAAGATGTTATTCAGGAAAAGAAGTATACCATTTGCTGAGTAAGAAAACATTGTTCCGAGTCATGACGCCCAAGTCATTCTGCATTGTTTTTAAAAAAATAGAGAACCTCACAACACACCTAATAATTTAAGCACGCAGAAGTCACGAATAGCTCCACTCACTCGAGTAAATCGCTCGTGAAAGGGGCAGAAATATAATGAAGTATTCAAAAATCCTGGCACAAAACTCTTCACAAGTTCGTAAATAATGAGTTTTTCTCATTTGCTCGCAGCAGTCGTTTAATTAAAATATAAAACGCACTCCTGGCGACAATATGGCCGGCGCTAACGGCGATATAACGGAGTGTGCATACGCTTCCCTGGGCGGGGAGCGCGCCGGCCGCCCGCCCTAGAGCAACGGCGCCCGGGCTTTACTGCGTACCTTACTACTTTATAGGGTTTCTGCATATCACTTCACTATAAAACCTTTCTCAAAATCTTTTTATGACGAAATCTTATTACACATGCGAGGCGCAAACACGATAGAATTCTTACCCCCTACTCAATAAACTCGCTGTAATTTTCTAAAGGTTACACAGGTATCTATTGGAACTAGCGTTTCCGCATTTCATATACGATTTATTTAGTAACATATTTTGAAATTCTGAATTATGAGAACGGTATAACATTCAATTAAGATCCGGCTGTTGAAACGTCGCTATGATTGGCCGCGCACTATTATAACCAATAACGCTTCATATCGACATATTATTTGATTGCGTTGTCAAATTATTTGTATTGTATTTTAGTCCGTTGGGCTCAACGATGAGAGCAACGCTGAAAGCTCACCTTGTGTTTCAGGAAACAATATCATTACTATAAATACTCATGCTATCATAGATCTTTGTCCACCAAATCCACTTTATGCACCCATTAATATTAACGAAATAGTTAATCTTCTGAAACGTCCAATGACTACCTGTATCGCCAACACTTATCATTTAACATGGATCTGTTTCAATATGGCTGGAAGCTAATTAGTGACGTCACCGTCGATAGTAATTATTATTAGCCGACCACGAGCCTCGCCGCCACCGCCCGCCCGCCCGCCCAGCTCACAGGCACTCGGTCAAACTGACACAACATCACTAATGCGTTATAGTTATTATACTGAGAGAGATGATTTAGCTGGACAAATGGACATGTGATAAAAATACGAAAATTATAGCAGTTCCGAAAATAAGTTTTGTCCTGATCCTGTGACTGTTCAATAAAACATTTCAAACATTTACGGTTGTAATAAAGTCTCGCTATAAAGTAAAGTAAACGTTGTTTTACTTTAATTTCCGCATTGCTTCCTGTCCGTTTTTTTTGTGGGTTTTTTTTATGGCAGATAGGCACGCGTTGGACCATCACCCTGTGCTGCGATGTGATCTACGATGGAGCACACTGGCCTATTAAACACCTAAATAGTACCATACTACCAACAGATGTAGGGTGAGCTATTCTGACCTGTTTCACTTAGTTCTTCAGTATAACATACTGAATACTACCTCACTCATTTGTCGAGTGATATTGTTATTTATGCTTTATTGGTTTTATTTATGTTGAATTCAGACTGTTTTATTATATATGTTATATTAGTAGACATTGTATGAATAATAATAATATAACAGCCAATAATTTTACTGCTTGGATACTAGATATTTAATTTATATTCATTATTAGTTCAGTACCATCAGTAATTTTGCATAATCTAGTTATTTATGTTAATGCACAAGTATGGGCTGATGATGTTAATGCAATACAATGCCTTCCAGGACCCTTATAAAAGTACAAATGTACCTACTGTATATTACACAATAAAGAATACTAAATAAAAAGTACAGAACTTATATAAAAAAATGCTATTTCATGTACTCGTTATAATTTTAGTAATGTACATGTTAACCACAATTAGCCCACTGAATTGTTAACCACAACATAATAATATTAAATATAATTTTACGTAGTTAATAGGCAAAGGTCAGCGTATACTTACCTCGAGTATTGAGAAGCTTTAGGATTATAATATTACAAATAGGGATTTTACCCACTCGAAGGTTTCAGAACATAATATTATTCCGATCATATTTCGTCTCAATAAATTCTTGGATCCAAATCACTGAATAAGATGGAAGCTCGGGAATTATTCATTGCTCTTGGTTCCTCCGAGCTCGAGACGGACATTTTACCAAAATCACTCACTGGACTTAAGTAAGACGTAGTTACATCTTACAGGTCCGTACTAATTGAACATTTTACTAAGGACTTTTTGTGTTTCAACATCTACATAAATATGCATTATATATTATTCATGTACTATTTTACCACAATATAACGTATTTAATGTCTTAATAACGATTTTAAATGATTCTAAACTTTTTAAGGAAACGCGCACTGGCATGATATTAAAAGCTTGAAACGTGTATTATTCTAACTGTACAACTGATGTCGTTAGTGTGACGTGTCGAAACAGTGACTTTTTGAGGGTAGTTCCGGATTCGCAGCCAACCAGTGAACGACGCCGCCGCCGTACTCCAGTCAGCTCGCGACCACGGCACATGTAACTGTGTCGAGACGTCGAACAAACAACGAAGGGAAGAATGCTTATCTCTGGTTAATTTTCGCGCTATAATACCCGTTTTGAACATTTAATATAATTCTAAACTTATGAAAATCATGACTTGGGTAGAAGAATAATTTAGCTTTCTACGTTAAGTAAACATCTCATGCCCTCATGCAATCTTTAAATCTCTTACTTTGACATATTCTAAGCAGCATAACCCACTTCACTAATAGAGTAAAACAAATATAAACAGCGAGGGTTAACAGCTCTGAACTCAAGCTAATATTTGCGCGAATGGAATATCCAATGCTAATACAATCTACACCAACATTAAAATGGAATTGCACAGTGTTGGTATGTAAGTAACGCTGAATACTGACACCACACCGGCACTCTAACATCGGATACTTCAATTAGAACTCTATTTACTGCACTGCATGGCTTAATATTCCATGACGTTTTGAGGTCAGTGAACACGGCTGACCGCTAAACGCTTACCGGGAATCGTGTTCAACAAGACGTTTACTGTGTGCAACTTATAGTTACAAGAATAAGGCTCATTTTGCAGCGTGCGGCGGTCGGTACGGGAGTCAGAAGGCGCGGCGAGGATGGCCCAGGTGAATTGTAATCTCCGAGGTAATAGCTTGTGGGCCGCACGCCGCTGACCATTACCGGCTTTTCTACAGAATTACATTTCCATACGACGCCCGTGCTCGCGCCGCCCGCCGCAGACAGCGCTCTACAGCTATTTGCAACATCAAACAGCAATTCAGAAGAATCACTGAAATCAGAACAAAAATAACTCATCAAAACAACTCATAACTGTAATAACAAAATGTTTACACAATCACGAAAACGCGTTTTAATTGGATACCTCTTCCTTTTAGAAACGCTCATCAACTCCTTCGGGAATAAACTTATATTGTGAATTGTTGGTACAAAAAGTAAAAAAAAATAAGAAACAGACAAACAAAATCATTTAACTTGAGAAGTTCTTACCTTATTTGCAATTGTTTTTTGTGAAAAATTTCTACAAACAATTCCCGCCGTAGAAATTTGGAACTTTCTAAAAAATAAAACTCCCGTTACAAATTATTTTCATTAGTGCCGAGGGCTGGGTGGGGGGGGGATGGCTTATTGACGCACGCTGACACGTCGGCACGCCCGAGCACGAGCCCGACACGTACCAGTTCTTAGTTATTTATTTTTGGCACCTATATATCGTATATTAATTATACAAGTAGACATCCGAAAAGAGCGAATGCTCAAACTTTTAATCACTACTAACTAATACTTACCGAAAAAAAGATAAACAACATAATAGTTCGAATATATTTCATGTTAATTACTTCATCACAAAAGACAAAGTTAAAAAAGTTACAACCTACATTTTTCATTTTGTGCGTTAGCAAATTCGAGTAGACAGACCGTCGCTCCCTCAAACAAACGAGAAATTCAAATCAGAGAACATGAAAGTAAAAACCGCGTTTTAGTTACAAAAGAATCTCTTTGCGAAATTCGCGACCATATCTCAAAGCTCACTTTTGGAAATAAAAACTTCATCGCGATAGCTTTGGACACCGACTACGCGGCTCTACCTTTATTTAAGATTTATATAAATATTCAATCTGCCAATCAAACCTAAGCCCCTTATAGATTCCCCGAGGAATGAGAAATGTTTATTAATTTCAAACTTGGAAATATTTTTTTCGATTTCACATTTTCTGAGGCTACGACGAGTCGTAGCTGCTACGGCGTAGTCTAACGTCTCTCTCACGTCAATCACACGCTACGCAGGCAACATGTGGTCGAGGTCGAGTTTTGCGGTCACAAGTGGCTATTGCTATTTCTTTTGGAAATCCATTAATTATTAGAATAAATCAACATTTCCTATAATATTCGCTTCTACTGAAGCGTATCGTATTTTACCAACATACAAATATTATAACTGTGAAGAAAGTAATCTTGTTATATAATGAATGAATGAATGAATATACTCTTTATTGCACACTGTACATTACAAATATAAAAATAAAAATACAATGGAAAAATTGCAAAAGGCGACCTTATCGCTCATAGGGATTTCTTCCAGGTAACCTAATTTAAAGATTACAGGAGCTTAACAGATAGAGTAATGGGGCCGGCAAGTGTTGCTATCTGATCGATAACGTCAATAATATTGTAAAATAATAAAATACATAGTATATATAGTTATATACATATAGTTATATATATTTATATACATATTTATATACATATATACCTAATCATACCTAAACCTAGTAATAAATATATACCACATATTATAAATCAATACTAATACATAGTAACATAAACCCTATAGTACATAATATATAAACTAGTACTATATACCAATATAATACATACAACCATGAGCACAAACTAATCCGATGACTTCAGAAGATATTCCTTAAGTTTGTTCTTGAACGACTCGGCTGTTTTTAAACTTCGTATTTCAAGAGGGAGAGAATTCCACAGTCGTATTGCAGTTACCGTAAACGAATTATGAAAGAATTGTTGGGAGTGTTCGGGACATTTAAGAGTTAGGAAATGACAGGAGCGCATAGAGCGACTACTGGAAGAAGATGAACTAATGAATTGGAATCTACGTTTTAAATAATCAGGTGCTGTGGGATTGAACAATATTGTGTATAGAAGAGAGAGGACGTGAGCATTCCGGCGCAGACGAATGGGGAGCCACTTGAGCTTGGCACGATATTCAGACGCATGGTCGTATTTACGGAGGCCGTAAATGAAGCGGATGCAGTAATTTTGGAGTCGCTCAAGTTTGTTAAGTTGATCTTCAGTAAGGTCAACGAAACATGTGTCGGCGTAATCTAAAATAGGGAGGAGCAGGGATTGAGCCAAAGTAATTTTGGTGGCAGTTGGCAGAAAGTTACGCAGCCTTCGGAGTGATCCAGAGGCAGCAAATATCCTTCTACTCACCTATTATTTGCGGCACCCATGACAAGGTTCTGTCGAAGATTACCCCGAGGTTTTTTACTGACTCACTGTATGGTATTTTCGCACCACCAAATACTACAGGAGTAATATTCACCCAGTCTATTTTAGCCAGCTGCCTACGACTACCCAGTACAATGACCTGGGTCTTTGAAGGATTTACCCTTAGGCCGTGGTATTTACTCCAATCAGCTACATTTTTAAGGTCCCTATTGATCGTCTCAATTGCTGTCGAGAGGCTGTCTATTGGAGCTTGTGT
>SJJU01007311.1:0-16562 GCA_012932125.1 Conopomorpha cramerella
TATATAAGTATGTACCTATTTAAAAGAAAAAAAAAGTATTTAAGTAATATATCTCGTTGTCTGATTTCATAACACAAGTGCTTTAGCTACTTAACATGGGATGAAGGCAATGTGTGTGTTGTTGTAAAATATAAAAAAAAATTACTGCTAATGGTGATAGGCGAAAGCCGCAGGGCCTAGAGCCATGCTCTTTAAAACAAAAAATCGCCCACTGGCTACTAATGCCATCCAGTGTTAAATTTTGGAACTACCGCTCGATAATTCCCCATTGTTTTGTGCACGAGCGCCAGTTTTAGCGACGACGGATCGTTCTGTATATATGGTGCACAGACCTACGAATCAGTGTCTATCACGTAAAAAAAAACAACCGGAACTAAATCATAGACAATACAGTAGGCACGAGTCGATTCTTGGGAATCGATTTTATGCAGAATGTCGATTTCTTTTTTTTCACATAGACAACGGATCAATTCCAAAGACACAATGCACTAGCGATTTTCAAAATTAGAACAGTTTTGACAGTATCAGCCGTTACGTGTTTTGACTTTGGTTTTGTTTGGTGTTTTCGTGAGTTTTCTTCTGAGAATGTTTATATAGTTTATTGGAGCGTAACAATTACTTTGTTATATTATATTAAAATGGGAAGCAACTCTAGCAAGGCTACAATTACGGATCCCATCAAAACAGAACTGAAACATGAAATTGGCGCTAACGCAGATCCTAGGTCACCAACACCTGAAATTGTTCGGACTCCTTTACATGTAAGTGGTGATTTTTACCTATTGCTACGAACGACTAGAGATCAACGTAGACTCTATCCGGTTTTATTCGTGTTTAATTTCTGTTTTATAGTCGCGGTGTGGTAAAATGTCGCTTTTTTTTCTCAGCTGGTGTCTAGTCTGCCTAGTAGATCGTGTCTTAGACAGGACAATAAGTAAAGAACAACGATATATAGTTTTTGTGTCATTGTCTGCTTTCAATCCTCAAACCATCCTTTAATTTTTACATTTTGAACATATTGTTTCTTGGTTTTTTCAGAGCAAGAATGGTGGTGGCAAGCACAACATAACTAAGAATATTGATTTGAGGAAAACATTTGAAGAGCAAATTGGCGATGAAAAGAATATTCACAACAACCCAATCCTCTCAGCCGTGATCAAGAGTCATCTACAGTTGTATGACCCGCGGTCCCCTACACAAGACTTTGAGCGAACCCCAATTGTCATTACAACTAAAATACAGGAACCAGTTGAAGATAATTTTGGTAGCCCTTGTTTGAAGCAAGATGAAA
Source organism: Conopomorpha cramerella (assembly GCA_012932125.1). Lineage (NCBI taxonomy): Eukaryota > Metazoa > Arthropoda > Insecta > Lepidoptera > Gracillariidae > Conopomorpha > Conopomorpha cramerella. The sequence goes on from SJJU01007311.1 coordinate 1,292, forward strand.
GTAATGAAGGCATCAGTTTGCCAACTGAACCCATTGGAAATACTATTGCACCTAAGAATCTGTGCAATGATTTTCTAGACTCCACTCTTGATGACACTGTTCCATTAGGTTCATCAACAGCTTCAAACGATTCAATAATTAAAAATGTTTCCATTGACGACAATACAGACAAACCGAAACATTTGTTGGAAACAAATTTTGATTATATTGAAACAAATGAAAAGGCACTTGAAGAAGAATGTCACAAAATAGATAACGTAAATGAGGATGATTCAACACCTGTTGAAATTCGGACAGTAATAGATAAGTTCAAAGTATTGAATGCTGATCCCAGGTCACCTACAACTGGTATTGACCGGACACCAATTGTTGTCCCTAAAATAGATGAAGAAGAAACCCCTGAGGATAATGTTGATGTTGAAGAAATGTCTGATGACACTCTCCTTAAAGTATTACAGAGCAATAATGCAGAACTTAGGGAAAGTATCAAACACACAAACAAAAACCAGGAAGGGTTAATGATTTACGAGGATGAGACAAATGAAATAATCAATGCAACTCCCAAGAAATCCAAATCTGCTAGCAATAGTGGATCCCGCACACCCCTTTCATGTATGAAAAATAAGGGAGATACTGGACATGCAAGATCTAAATCTGCAAATACTTTGTATTGTGACCCAAAGGATCAGCATACAGCTTCTTTGAAGAATCCAAAGAGAGCATCACACATTCCAAGACTCAAATCCTTGACCAAACCATCTACTCTTATTTCTGGGAGTAGCATATCATTAAAAAGTATTTCTAAGGTTTCTGCAGTGACTGGTGATTGTGAAAATACTCCACCAAATTCTCACCGTGACTGTTGGGACAAAGACAATAGTATTGTGCTTTAAACTGCTACTTGCCTATTGATGTATGTAGCTATACTTAGTTTATAAATTTTGGAATAGTTGTGCACTATGGATAAATATTTTAATTTTCTTTTCATAATCATGACATTCTTGAGGAGTTGACACAATGACATCAGAAAAATAATGTGTAATTCCATTTCTTAACAAGTAATAAAGTAATTACGTAAATGAAATAGATTTTTTGTTTTGGGATGTAGTACCAAATGACATCTATTTCCTAAGTACAGTCAGCCAGGAACCTGGTCTACCACTCACATAATGAAAAGGTACTGAAACACATGCTAGTTAGTAGCATGCTTTTGCAGCGCAGCGATTCCCGTAATATTAATGTTCGTCGTAATATTAAGTAATTATTAAATATTAATAATTATTAATTTGTGATACTTGACGTGTTGGTGGTTACTTACCGAATAGCCCCAAAAGCATGCCACTAAGTAGCATGTCTATCAGTACCTCGTCATAATATTACAACTGCCTTACTGACGTTTTAGAAGTACCTATCCTTAAAATAGAAAGGCCACTTTCTTGGCTGACTGTACATATGTAGGTACTTGACAGCATGCAGTTGAATACTCTCAGTTTTTTGCCCTTTTCTATCATTTGATATATCCTTACCTTGACAAGCAAAATACTATTGGTTTGGATAGATTCTGTGATCTAGTTGCACTTTTCCGAAATAAAATATTCGCAATAGGTATTCCGAATGAACAAAAAATTAAGGTTCAGACGTAATATTGAAACAAAAAAATACCTACTCACCAGTGTATTTTAGAAAAAAAAATAAAATAAAAAAAAACAATAACTTAACAAACAAAAATAGAGAATCAGACTAGAGAACTGAATACTACCAAGACTCAAGCTTACGCGTCTAACTCTGCTCGAATAAACTGGATTCTTTATGACGGCGAACTGTAGGTACCTACTATGATGGATAAGTTAGGCAGTGACAGTTCGGAATAGTGTCAGGTACGGAATAATCGCCAGGACAAACTTAATCATTACACTCTGTAAACCTGAGAAAACCACAGACAGACAGACGCAAGGACGAAAATCTGAAATGGGGAATTTTTCAGGGCCCCTGATTCTCTTGGTTATGACAGATAGTTGTAGGTATTAGGGGGACAAATGTCAAAAAAATTACTAACTTCAAGCAGTCCGTATTGAAGACGATAGGTAGTAATTTTTTTATTGTTTGTAGTCTAAATAATTCATCCATTAATAATAAAAAACGCACTAAAATATAAATGACACAAGTCGCCCTGGATATCTACTAACTAGCGATATCTAGATAAGAAACTTTTGGAAAATTCCCCATAGGTCGCAAAAATTCCTCCCCCACTTCTATCCCTGTTGACGAAATAAAACTCTCACAGGCAGTTTGTACCTACCTACGTGATTGAATATGTATATTGTTAATTATGTAAAACATCGAATGTACAGTCCATAACGTTAAAATAGGTATTACAAGATTTATCAAGTACCTACCTAGTACTAAATATAACTTAACCTACAGTTAAGTTATAGACGGGTAGGTAGATCTTCATCACACTTGGAAGATAGTTGATTAATAGGTTAATTTATGAAGTTACATTTCTCAGAGATAACTTTCAGTGTAGAAATGGAATGACATTATTTAAAGTAGGTAGCTTGGTAGTATAAATTGTGTTGAATGGTGGCTACTCCAAAAATAAATACCTATAGACAGACATCGTAGCATCATCAAACGTAGTTTTAGATTACCTACATTTTTTCTCCAATGACCCCTGTAGTTGAAGGCAACATCGGGCAGTTAGGTCCACAGTAATGTTATGACGGTTTAAGTGTTCACTTTTATTTACTTTCTTACCTATTTATTTATTCAATAATGCCAGTTTTACCAAAGTGACATGTTATATGGACCCTGTCAGGGCACTCGGGTTAACAAAGTTTTAGTAATGAAAATGCTTAGGCACCTTTAAATACTTTGGTATTACTTACCACTAACCATAGGTAGGTACAGGGCGAATCTGAAATACCTCAAGTATATGCCAATAACAGGGTATTTGGGACTCACCATGTACAAGTAGTAGGTACACCTACATAACTCTACCTAACTTATAATTATAACACCCGGTAATATTTATATACACCCAACGTACATCCAGGTCTTCTCCACCCGCTGCAGCTTAAAAACGAAGAACTAGAAAAAAAGAAAAGAAAAAGCTGTAGAGTACTTATGTAATTATGTATTATTTTATTCTACTACATAACATCTCACTTTACATATATAGACATGCAGATAGGTGTGTATAATTTATAATAAACAATATAATACACTTCACGCCTGAATCCCAAAGAGGGACAGGCACTTGCTCAGCAAATGCCCACAGTTCACCAAGCATATTTAACCCAATAGTGTCAAATCGGTAGGTTTGTTATTATTAGAATAATTACTATAAGTATAGGTAAGAACTTATATAATATAAGGAGCAGAGTGGAAACAATGTATGACAATTCACAAAATACTCATAATTATTAAGCCCTTTGACCCGTTTTTAAAAAGGTCTCTAAATATAGTATAATTACAAAATAGAAAAATGGTAACAAGTTAAATTGCGTATCCTTTTTATAAAAAAAAACAGCTTATGAACTACATTATAAAAAATTGGGGCACATGTAGTTTACACTTTAATATCGTCTTGTGGCAATAGTACATACGATCCCAGTTACTAACAAAGACCGATATAAAAAAAATCTAAAATTAGACTTATGTTAATGCTCTCAGATTAAAAAGAAATGAATAGTGACATACCTATGTATTTCGGCTTAGGTCACTTTAACATTTGGGACCAAAATATGACAATAAACAATCTTGAGATCCAAAAAATTTTATTACCTATTACTAGCTCCTATATACGACATCGCCGCTTAACATCAGACAGGATGGTAGTCAAATGTTTGTTCACTGAGCAATAAAAAAAACAATTAAATTTTAAAAGTATGTACATAGTTTGCTAATTTATTTCCCCCCTTACCAATAAACGCGTTGTAACTTATACCGAAGTTAATACAGGTCTACTGAAACTGGTTACTCCGTATTTCACATGCAACTGACAATTTAATCTGAGCTTGGTATTATGTGAGAATAGATAAACCGCGTTTATTGGTAAAGCCGTTTGTGTTTTATGTATTATCTGACTACTTGTCCTTTACGGTATGGATTGTTTCATTCAAATGCGTACCCCTTCCTTCCGCATTGTCAACTAGTTGAGCAACAGGACACTGTTTATTTGGCTAAATATTTTATGCTCTATAAGGCCGGATCCACACGATCACGGTTCGTTCGCGGTCCGATCGAAATTTCTTCAAGACTGATCGCCACTGGAATGGGATTCGACTGGAACGTGACTGTTACGGATAGTATGAATACACACATTGTTTTTCATTTAATATTTTATCAGACCGAGATCGGACCGCGAACGAACCGTGATCGACCTTATATTGTGGATCCGACCTAACTCAACTATTTATTGTTCAATTGTCCTTGAAAAATTGCGAAAGATTATTTTTTTATGTTTAACAGTGAGAAACAAGAAGCAGTTAAGGAAGGTAAAAGTCTTAATCTTGTAAATAAGGTTTATAAAATAGATATAATACAAAAAAACATTTAACGTCTGATTTAGATTTTTTTTAAGAAGGTACACATACAACATGCATTTGAGCAATTTCAGTTGAGCTGGGGTTTAGCCAGGGGTTGGAGTTGAGTACCTAATAACCAGTTGAGCACTGCGGAAGAAAGGTGGCTACCACATTATTCCGGAGATATTAGTGGTTAGGCAAAAGGACCTGCCTTTGGCTTTTATTCAATATTGACAAAGGTAGAAAAAACTAAATGCAACTGATGATTAATTTATTACTTAAAATGCCTGTCTAACCTATATTTAACTCGCATGGCCGACAAAGAAAATGGTTTAGCACCATAAGGTTGAAATTAAAATGAAATATTTACTGAAAAACTAAGTGACCCTCTAAAGAAAGGCAAAATAAAGACCAACCAACCAAAAAAAGAAACCTACGTCCACAGAGAATACGGAGAAATAATAATAAGTGGATATAGATTCTTTGGCAGTAGGTACCTACACCATTTCTTGGTTGATAAACTTACGTTTGTGAGACTACTGCATTTTCAGTTTGATAATAAATGTTAGTACTAAATTCTACACACATAATTTGGGTACTTAAGGTACCCATAATATTATTTTATTCCACTACTATAATAGACAAAAATATACATACCTACTGATAACATGTATCTAGACATTTAGGTACCTAGCACAATATTCGTTTTCAAAATCTGGAATGTTTCATAATTATTATGTAATTAGTAAACTTATAAACTAGTAGATAAGTACAGTCAAGGACTAGCAGAGTGACACATTTCATAAAACGATCGGCCTGTCAATATTTAAATAATAGATCAACCGTCTAACTCGTACAGAATAGATATAGAGGACATGCCCCATTTTACAAATAGAAATAGCATGTTCGAAGTGAGCATGTTCGAAGTAGAAACCGAATTCAATGCTAACTCTCTATCGTTCTTGTAGATGACTAATTTATAAGACCATATGTTTACAAAACGGCAAAATATTTATTAAAAAAAAAAAATTAAAGCATGATGGCCTGACGGAATTTTCTTTAAAAAAAAATTGCATCTGCGTTTCCCGCGATCTTCGACAGATTGGTTTTTTTTAGAAAACTCTTAATTTCGGTATGTTCTCTTCGTTGGTCCATAACCTGTCCCAAGCTGAAGATAATACAAACACGTCCTACAAGTGCGACAATAACAAAATACACGCCTTCATCGCCTCGCTACGCAATTGTTTAGCAGCACTATAGCAGGTGCTCTAGTATACTGTAGAAGTAGAACTAAACTAGTTGGAGGAATTAAAAAATTGTGAAGCTACTTTCAATTCCATCACTATAACTAATGCGTCAGCCTTTATAAACCAGGCGGGAAAACAGCTTTGTGCCCAGCCAATATTAATTATGGTTTTATTAGAAATCGCAATCGGCAACATCAGATAGCTGAAACTTGATTCCGGAAAATTTATAATAGAATCACGACGCAAAACAGGATTTGTTGGTCGTATCATGTACACTGTACAGTGGAGTGTCGCACCACAAATATATAGCGGTGAAACAAAAAATATTGGACTACACATAGAGTACAAGCCAAGACCACACTGAATTGTCCTTTTCAGCAATAAGAGGAAAAGATGTATTTAATTGTTGTAATGGGTTGAGGAATTGCACACTCTTGGAACAAGTTAATATCTTGACAGGTCGTGACGACGAGTGGACCCCGTCGCGACCCTACCCCCGAAGGCGCACCGCTGCATCACTCACGCCCCGGAACACGAACAAGACCAAAGATACAGGTCTTAAAATTATCAAAAAGAACAGATATTTGTATTGTACGTGTATCGACAATTCGATAATTTTCCCAGTCTCATTTCTATCGAAGTCGGCCATTTTGTGTTTCAGCAAAGTTTAGGTAGGTACCTACGCAAATTTTGTAGGTATTTCAAGTCGTCATTATATGGTTATCTCTATAGAAAATATTGATTTTCCGACCGTTTCAAGTCATTTCAGTCCTTGACTATACTACATAATAAGTTGGTTAAATTAACATTGATTTTATAACTAAGTGCCTACCTATGGGTAGGTTAGGTTAGGTTTATGCTATTCTTAGTACTGGTATACTGTGTGCCTCTACAATTTAAAAGACGTGTCACACGGCCGCTATTTGAACGCAAAATAGATTTTCTGAGGCACGACATCGAAGACCATAGTTATAATAATACTTGCGATGCGTCGACGCAAAGACCGTGACTGCGGTATCTAACGAGCAGTTTTCTAAAAAAATGTATCTATCAAAGATAGTGAGAAACGAAAGAGATGTAACTAGGTACTTTATTCTATGATCGTTCATCGTCAGGTTCTCTCTTTTGTTGATTTCTTTTTAAAGAATACTCCTCATCCTACGCATGAATATCAACACATATTTTGCAACCCCTTGCTATACACAGTGTAAAAGCACCCCAAGCAATGGTCTTAGAAACATTGTTGGGCTTGGCAATATGAACAACTTTTATATGGCAACAATGCGGGGGAGGCAAAATTTTTAGACAATTTTACTGACACCTAGGGAGGTGACATTTTGTATGGAGATTGAAAAAAGTATTTTTTATTTCCCCGAATTTTTCGAAAATTATTATTTTTCTTTTACACACAGTATTAGAAACACTCCAAGTAGTGTAAATATTGAGAATGATTTCCATTTACACAATGTTTACACTTAAAGATGTGATACACTTAAAGATATGGTGACAATTCAACACTGCTATACTTATTTTATATGTTGATGTTATGATATTTAATACTCTGGATAAAATATGAACTTCATGCACCATGCTTCTCAGGGTTCAGTTATCAGTTTTTCCTTCGGATTCTGTGGAAGGATGTACAGTATTGTTACTAGTAATTCACACAAACACATTGTTATAAACACACAAGAATGCAAAATTTTACAATTATTATTATTTTCATGTTGCAATTAGTTTCTAAAAATACTTGTTAAAGTTACAACTTGTGTGTGGTTAGTTAAAACATAACAAGTTATATAGTATACCTTTAGCATCCATCACAATGTTCTGCTGTATGAAATCCCTCAGTTCTGCATATGCTTTGTCGAAGTTGTCATTATAGATGGTCTTATGGAAATTACCAGGCTCCTTACCTGGAATTAAAACAAACACTTCATGCAATATAAAATATGAGATAGGAGAGATGAGCCGGGAATTTATTTCAAGTACTTATTCCCCTGACAAGGCCCCTTTCTGAAACAATGTAGCTTCTCTTAATAGTTACTAAATTTTGTGTTGTTTCAATGTTCATAATTTTTTGTAACAGTGTAATGCCATATGGGTAGTTTTTATCCCAGAAAAAATTATATCCCCGAGGGAAAACAAAAATATTCCTTTTCACTGCGATATAACCAAAGTCCATGCGGGCGAAGCCACGGGCGGAAAACTAGTATTATATACAACACAATATAAAGAAAAATACAATTCACACCTTTTAATTCCAAAGCAGTTTAGGCCCAGGCGCTTGCTAAACAAATGCTCACAGTTCACCATGCATACTTAACCCAATGTGACAGAGGGTGAGCTCATTGCTAAGGGTGGAAGAAACTATATTTAAAAATTGATATGCTTATGTGAAAATATTGACACTAGCAGGTGGAACTCTATATTCTCTACTTACCTCTTTGAGAGACAGACATGAAGATATCGAGCCATGACTGCCAACTTAATGTAAGCAACAAAATGTAAATAAAGGTGAAGGCTTTTTTAAAATGCACATACAAGACACAGATCAAAATTTTTTAAGAAAACTATAGTTACATGTGATGTTTAAAAATGTTTAATGCAGTATGAAGTGTTACAGTTAAAAACGCCATTTGACATGAAAAAATTATAGATTGATAGAATTGATGCTTATGATAAGTTGGCGGTCATGGCTTGATATGTATGTATATTGTAGATAGGTATGTTTAGTACCAACATAGTAGGTAAGCAATCAATTGGTACTGTATTAATACTTTGATGTGCATGCAACTGAAGGATCAACATCTAACACTTAACACATTTGTGGACAAACAACTTAAAGCAGCAGAAAATTTATTATTACCATATTGACAAGTGAGCTGTGTCCATGAAAATGTTACTATAAGTGATATCACATATTCACAAACCAAATGAAATCAACTTATTGGTATTCCAATAAGTTATTACAAATAATGGACTTTTCAGAAACACTTGTAAGTTGTTACAACAGTGTTACCCACAGTTTATCCCATTCACATGATAATTTTAGAGAAAATTATATACTTATTTATAAGCTTTATTACTTAATCTAGTTTCATTAAAATGAATTCAGACCTATTATCTGAATGTATAACTTTTTCAAGCACAATCCAGAGTAATAAAAATATTGGTGAGATATTGATAAATATATTGGCGAGACAGATATTTACCATACTCAATTTCCTTGAAGGCTGTGCATATCCGTTTCTGTAGAGCTTCTTCTTGTTCAGTGTTTCTCAATCGGAGACGTTTCTCCAGTTCTTCAATAGATGGTGGCATCACAAATACTAGGAGTGGGTCCAGGTCAGTCTTCTTCACTTGTTTGACTCCCTCAATCTCAATATCAAGGACACAGATCTTTCCTGAACCACGAACTGCTTCAACTGCTTGTTTACTGTAAATCATTGTATTAACATAAGTATAAAATACTAATGAGGGGGCAAAAATTAATAAACAAATGTTGTAAATGTGCACTTGCAAGCTTTATTTTTGTCTCAACTCATCTTTTATATTTTGCAACATCTAAGGAAAAGTTTTCTTCTAGAAGAAAGTATATTAGTTACCTCCATATACTGAAGGCCTTGTTTACAAGACAAATATATCCAGATATAGACAGAAAATGAGAACACTGAACTTTGGCCAATTGCCAAGTTCAAAAAACAACAAGCACATGGTCAATGTGTACACAATAATTTTGTCCAAACTTACCTTGTGCCATACATATTTCCACTGAATGTTGCAGTTTCCAGGAATTCACCTCGTTCTATAGCGCTAGTCATCTTTTCTTTTGTTGTGAAGTGGTAATGTACGCCGTCTGACTCGCCGGGTCTAGGGCCTCTAGTTGTGTGAGACACACTGAAGCCAAACCTTTCTGGAAACTCCTTGAACAACTGCTTCAACAAAGTACTTTTACCTGACCCTGAAGGCCCGCAAAGTACCAAAGGACGAGGCCCTTTCTGCACCATCGTTGACAAATCTGCAAATTAAATTAAGAACCTATTAGAGTTGAAGAATAGGGAGTAGGTAGGTACGTACAAATACATACATCTATGAACTTACATTTTCGCAGTATGTTGATGGAATACAATTAATATGGTCGTATAATAATTGGCTTGACACGTGTGCTGAACAAGAAAATTTTTCGACAATTGCTATAGTATTCTAACTATTCTCCAGAAATTATTTTTGATTCGCGACTAAAAGGACCGCAACACCGAACTTTCCAGTCAGTATGTCAATACTGTCAGTAAGCAGACCGGTCAGTATAACACTAGTAAAAAAAAAAAAACTAATCGAGGTAAAATCGCTGCATCGCAACATGGGAGAATCGATTCAAAGAGTGCTCATTTCCGGTGCCATCTTGTCTATGGTGGATGCATCAAATCAACAGCTGTGATCGTTTGTATTCATTCTCCCTTTTCAATTTCAACGGTTATTTTCGAGTTCTCGCTCGTTGCAGTGCAAGCAAGCAAAACCTGTGTGGTTCCACGATTTTGTATTTATTTGTAATTAAAAGTATTTGTGTGGATAAGAGCCACAAAGCTGTATTGTTGTTTTCTAAAATAATTAAACAACATCATGGATATAGTACGCAGACATAGAACGGTATGGTAATTTTATTTTACTGGGTTTTGTACACATATTATTTTGCCAGAATTTTACACATTGTTCTGTGTTTTTCTAGGTCCAGATCCATGATCAGGAAAATGTATTTGCTGTAAAGGGTAAGAGCAACGCCGCTTTGCCCACAAAACGTCAGGGCTTGGGTGTTAGAGGTGCTTTGGGTGAGGTCAATAGCAACATTCAGATCCAACGAGATGTGAACGTTGGCAAAGGTGCTACTGCCGATTGTGATAAGAAAGCTACTTTGACTAGACCTAACAGCAAAAGGTAAGTTATTTACAATTTCCTGAGTAAAACCTATACTTGAAAATTATTCTACCCTCTTCTTTAAAAAAAAAAGTCATGTAGCACTTTATTCTTTTGTAACACATGACTTACTATGTGTACGTTCTTTGTTTTCTAGTGCTAACTACAAGTATGTTCAGTCTAAAGTGGACACTGGTCTCTCTGCCAAAAATGTCATCCAACCGAGCTCAAGGCCTCCGCTACGACGAGAGGAAAGCACTGCCATCATGGCAGGAAGGGCCGTCCGGTCAAAGGTTATTAAATGTTTATTTTTTCTTGTCTATATTGATATTCTGTGTGTACTTTCTATTGAATTTGTTCAAATGTAGGTACCTACTTTAATTATTTTTCCTAGTCATGTTCGACTCAGTTATAAAAAAATGTCTCTTTGCCTTTGTACCATCAGTAATTCCTAATGTAACTTAATTTTAAAATATATTTCAGCCTCCACTCAAAGATGTTCAAAATGTGAAGACTGGTGATGTGAAGGAATCTGCAAATAATTTGCTCGTAAATAAGAAGGAGGTAAAGAAGCTGCAGAAACAAAGTTCGAAAGAAAAACCTGCTGAAGCTGCCAAACCTGCACGCACGAAGAAAACTAGTGTGACCGAACAAGTTGAGACGCTTGAAAAATTGACTGATTTGAACATTTCACAAGAGGAGGATTCACCACCATTACCAGCTGATATTGAAGATATTGATGCGGGAGATAAGAACAGTCCATTACTTATGTCAATGTACATAAAGGACATCTACAAATATCTAGTTCACTTAGAAGAAAAGTATCCAATTGAGAAGGATCATCTAAGGCATCAGGTAATATATTTTCCATAGAATTAGAAATTACTTAATGATTTTAATTTTTGTGATATTGTCTGCTGCTGATGTTGTCTTTGGTACCCTTAGGTATATGGCAGAAAATGTAAAGCTGAATGAAAAAGCAGATTGAGGTTCTTACACTGCAATCAATTAACAAATTGTGCTGTTTTGGATTAAGAGAAACTAGCATGATTAATTCATGAGTTGCTATCCCCATGGCTAGGCTCAGTTATCAACATTGGGGGTGTCGGACTCATAGATAGATAGATTTATTCACTTATAAATTACATACAGTTGTATCTCTGAGATGCCAAACTGCATAGCAGTTTGTTGGCACTGACAACTGGCTGGCAAGATAGATTGGACCACCTTCAAGTGTGATCTAGTTTTGCCATTCTACAGACATGTTGATTTGTGGGGGTCTGGCTACTAGTAGTTGTGCCGGGGTAGGCTTATAATAATGTGTCAGTTCAGCTTATTTATTTTTTGCGTTACTGTTACACTTTTTTTTGCTTAGCACTGGTTTCTTAAAGGCTACTCACAAGATAATGCTCTTTTGATTATGTATTAAAAATAATGTGGAAATCCAATTCTTTCAGAGTGTAATAACTGGCAGAATGCGGACAACCCTCATTGACTGGCTGGTTGAGGTGCAAAGACAGTTCTCACTGATGCTGGAAACATTCCATTTGACTGTTGGAATAATTGATAGATATTTACAGGTAAAAGTTTCAGTAAGAAGTCCTTACCCCAGTATTTTTTGAACTGAAATCAATTTTACAACAAAATCAAATATGTTGGTCAATCTGCAGTGAGTGAGTATACACTTAGCGAGATTAAACACCAGTGTTTTAGGCAAATTATTAAAAAATATTTTTTGTAGATCAGCTTTTAGGTTGCATTGTCAAGTAGGTTACAGCAACCTGTACAAATTTGTTTTTATATCACTCACCATTTACTGGCATTATAAATTCTTTAAAAGATGTAAATAAAAGTGATGTTTTATTTAGTATATTTTAAATAACTTGTTCTTTGCAGGTGGTACCAAACATCCAGAGAAGCCAGCTGCAGCTTGTTGGTGTGACTGCCATGTTCATCGCTAGCAAGTATGAGGAAATCTATGCTCCCGATGTAGCGGACTTTGTTTATGTCACTGCCGATGCCTTCACCAAACAGGAGATGTTCCAGTGCGAGCGAGACATCATGTCGAAACTGGGTTTCTGTCTTGCTAGGCCCATACCTCTTAGTTTTCTCAGAAGGTTTGTGCGTTACTTGTTTTTTTTTTATTTCTCATAAGCAATTTTGACCATCATACTGTCTGGTGTTCAGTAGCAATGTGGTCTATGAGGGAAGTGCCTTTGTGACTATACTATGCAGCAACCATATTGTCAGACTAAGTTACATCCTCTGTACTTATACTGGGAATTATAGTATTGTTGACAATAAAATGCTTATGCGGTGAATGGCAGTAAATCTAATCTTTCTGAATTTTGTGCATTGTAAAACACAACTGATATTTTATGCGGCGAATATACTTTTTGTAGTCATGAACAGATTTAATGTCCATGTCAATCTTCTTCCTGCTGCATATAAACAATCTGTTGAAACCTGGTGTCTATGGGTATGCAAACGACAGCACTGTTGTGGAGAGTTACACATCTGACGCGCGAGCCAGCAGACCGCAAATCCGGGTACTCAGGGATTGGTCGAGAGTTTGAACTTGTCCCTTAGTGAAGTTGCATCTAGGGGCGAGGGCCAAACTGGTCAGGTTCAATGCGCTTAAAACCCAGGCATATCTTTTCTCAGCAAAAAGGAGCCCACTCAATCTGGCTCCCATTTTCCAGGATGTACCCCTGCCTATAGCCAATCGGCTGAAGCTTTTAGACATGACGCTAACCTTCAACCTCAACTTAGGTTCCTATATTGAGGCTACGGCCCAACGCGCAGCCAAGAAGCTGGGCATCCTCTCGAAGGTGCGACGGTATTTCACACCGGAACAGTTGCTCACACTGTATCGTACAAGTTAGATCGTGTATGGAATACTGCTCTCATCTTTTGGATGAATCGGCAAAATACTAGCTTGAGGCTCTGGAGGTAATAGAGAGCATCGCCGCAAGGTTGCGAGTCTGTCACATCCATCGCCGTTATAGGGTTCACATAAACCTTGGGGTGTTGCTGCTTTGATAACGATGTTGAACCAATTGGTACACGCCTAGTACAACCAGTTCTCGAATCCACAATCCGATTGCTTAACCACTAGGTCACAGACATTGTTATTAAAATAATGCTTTAATATCCTCTCCGTCTGTTTCAGATTCATCAAGGCAGCCCACGGTACGTCCAAGAATCATCATTTAGCAAAGTACTTTGTTGACCTGAGTTTGCTGGAGTATACGATGTCGCACTACCGCCCCTCGGAGCTCGCCGCTGCTGCTATGTGTCTCTCACTGTACGTACTCTCCTCACGCCGCCTTTCACAAGTTTGGACTCCAACCTTGGAGTACTACTCTGGTTACTCCTTCCAACATATCGAGCCTATCGTCAAGAAAATCGCCGCCATAGTAATGAACGTTGAGAACTCGAAATACAAGAGTGTGTACAACAAATACCTTGACATTACCCTAGCTAAAGTATCCAGCCTCCCGCAGCTGAAGAGTGAAACGATACGGGAACTCGCCGAAATGGCTGACGATTGAATATGAAAAAACTGCTTTTATGACTGAATGTTTAAGAATTTGGTAAGGTACCTGTTTGATTAGTTTTTAGTGTTTTAAACATTTTTGTACGACTGTGAAATGACTTTTCTATGTAATAATGTTTAGATGTAATGATGAGCATTTATTATTTTATAGATTAAGAGTGTTTACCTACCTTATAGCTGCCTATGGATCCTATATGATCTTGTAATAGGTGTTTTAGGGAACTTTCAATATTTTAGACTAATTTATCTAGGTGTTTTTATTGTGCTTTGACTGTCGTTTTTTGTATGTTATTAAGTATACCAATATTCATGTGTCTTTGGTACATATTACTGACATTTTGATATCATATCTGATTTGTAATTCGAAGATACCTCAAAATAATATTCTGTATTATGTTTTTAGAACATTTGAACTTGATGTAATTCAGGAATAAATAGTATTGTATAATAGGTAATTATTTTAATATTATGACTAGTTTTTAGACAAGACCAAATTGCATATTTATCTAACTGAATTCACTAATTCAATGAATGTGAAATTTTAAGAAGTAATTTGATGTGCCTGTGATTCGTAACTACTTCACTGTTATAAAATAAATCGATGGAATTATACGTTACTATGTATTACTTATTTCGAATTTCCTAAGCAAATTATAATCTTAAGGGAAGGGATGCATTTATTTTAAATTCACAATTTCAGTATAAGTGTAGGCCATTTCATGGAAAAACTTCGTTAATAAAATAGTTTTTTTCCCATTTAAGTTGGTACCTGTTTAATTATTTTGGCGATAAATCTCTCTACGCAGTACGAATGACAAATTGACAGGGGGTACACGAAGACTAAAATAATCCTTTGTATACAAGTCCTGGTGGTTTCCCCGTAGAGGGGGGACAGCAGTATTCGAAAAGTGTCTCCCCCAGGGGATCTAGGTGAGACACCAATCCGAAGGGAATCTTCTATATACCTACGTATATAACACAAAGACGGGTTTGTTACAACACTTATAACTCAAGACCGATTC
>SJJU01007312.1:0-14853 GCA_012932125.1 Conopomorpha cramerella
TGAGTACTGCTCAATTTGCAGCGTCTTAATCCAGCTTAGGTGCCTTTGTATGTCCGTTGTAAATCCTATAAAACCGTTCGTCGGCCGTCCATTGCTGTGCGGCGTAGCGTCTGACTGGGTTATTCTGCCTGAGGGTGCGCTGAGCCTTCGTGAATGCGAATGTCACCTGGAATCCTCGTCAGCCTGAGGGGTCGGGGATCTTTGACCGTCTTACGTCACTCCTTAGTGAAGTTTCACGGGAGGATCTCTTAACGCGGACATTAATAAGGAGATTATGTGTTGACAGTAAAGGATAATAGTTATAACGCGTACCTTGAGCCCTTCAATGGCCCTTCTAGGCAAATGAGAGACATTATGATAGTAATACAGTGAGATATTGGGGCGTCTAACCCCAAACTGAGATACTGGAGTTTCTATCTGTGACCCTGACATAATACTTTTGAATGTAGATTTAGGTAAATTTAGAAAAGCAATTTAGTATCCAAATTTGTCGGATTAGTGGGAATCGAAACGCAAACACTTGTTCTACGTGGAGGTGCTCGATTAATCAAACTCGTCCGTGATTATTTATGCGTTAATTACTTAAAAATGTGTCTTCTTATATCGTGCTTTCGGGCCTTTATTTTTTTTTTAAACACAATGAGAAGCGTTTGACCACCATCCTGTCTGATATTAAACAGCGACGTGGTCTACGATGGAGTACATTTGTTCATTAAGTACCTATTTACCCGCGACTTATTGACATATTTTTTTTAATTAATGTTTCTCATTGAATAATTGTATACTTATAGTTAACTTCTACAAAAAGAAGTTTATATGTAGCGGATAATGTCCTCATAAATTTCACAGTACAGCATCCTCTATCTCAAGTCACGGCTGATGTAGTGCGGGAGATAAGCCGAAGAAATGTGCCAAGTCATTTAGTGCATGCACTGTGACGTCCGCAAGCCGCCGCCGCCGGCGTGGTAATGTGCTCGAGAGTGTATTAGGTTATTAGCTTGCCTTTTTTACACGACGCTTTGGAAAACTCAGCCTTAATTCACCTCAGAGTTTCGTGTTAAACAACTAGATTTGTGTACTCGATTTGATGGATACGTTTTTCATTTATCAAATGTCGATAGTTTCCATCGTATAGTGAGTGTAAAACGATATTTCATTTGTTTTTATCTCAATGTTCAAGCATTTGACCACCATCCTGCCTAATGTTAAGCAGCGATCTGCGCAGGAAACACAGACTCCGGCAAGTCATTCCACATCCTGGCGGTTCGCACTATGAAAGTAGAAGCAAAGCGTTTGGTTCGCGTAAATCCACCTGGTAAGGATGACGTTTTGCCGTTCTCCTGGTTGTCCTATTGTAAAAACGCGATAGAATCGTTGTAATTTCTCCGCATCGTTGCAATAGTAAAAGTTGTTCATATTTACGAGCCCAACAACGTTTCTAAGACCTTTGCTCGGGGTCCTTTTTTCACTCAGTATTTTCATTACAACACGTAAAAATACACACACATATACGCCTTTTAATCCCAAGAGGGCTAGGCCGAGCCACGTGCTAAGCAAATTGTCCACGGTTCCCAAAGATATATATATAAACAAATAATGCCACTTCTCGTTGTAATGTTGTAACTCCGGAACGCGTGTACCGTTTTCGCTAATTCTTACTTTGTTGTGCTTATTAATGACAGCAGAAGGTTCTTATGAAAGAAAAAAAAACACATCCACTGCTGGGAACAAGGCACCCTGGAGGCTAATCTATATTCATATTAATTGTTAATGTAGGACAACGTCTGTCGGGTCCACTAGTTTAATTATATAGGAAAGAAGTCAACAGTTTATAATTAAACTTAAAAATAAGGCTCTTCAATAATGACAATGATAATTAAAGATTCTCACAAAAGCTGTTAAACAATATTTTATATTTAAATGTATAACTTTTACGTTCAGACTTAGTAAGAAATATTGAGTAAAAGTGCGTAGTTTAGATATTAAGTACTACGTCATTGACGACTAATCAAACTTAAACAATTAACTCAAGTGCTATTCAGAAGGGGAATGTATTTTTTTTCATTTGCCCGCATTCTGGCCACGGTGAAAGTTGTTCACATTGACGAGCCCAACAACGTTTTTAAGACCATTTCTCGGGGTCGCTTTACACGCAGTATACTTTCAAACAATCTCGAATTAACGCACCCAAGCAATACATTTCATGATCATGAATAAAACAGGTGATTGATTGGGCCTGCAAACAGTATCGATCCTCCAAAAAGTTTTATAGGCGCATAACAATATCGAAGGTTCAAAATGTATGAAATAAATATGTTAATTGGACATTTCCACGTAAAACTTTGCTAATGAAGTAGGAAAAGTTAAGGAGTTTATTCACTTATACGGAATTTGTTATTTTCTACTCGTAAATGAGATTGAAAAGTATTGTCTCTGGAAAGCCTTTTTGATCTAAAAATGGGGGTAGATTGAGAAAACTTTTTCGCCTCCACAGAGGTGTAGTGGTGACTATCATCGTTTCGATGTTTTTCTTCACCGCAAAGGCCTATTTATACAACTCCATTTTCTTGTACGTACACACAATAATTGACAGCAATTATTTTAATCGCCGTCATTTTGTATGTAAACATAGCATACCATTTTATTCTACACGACGCAAGCAATTATTAAATTGGTCTCATAGAGTGTTTCGTAATGTGAAACAACAAACACAGAGAGATAGAGAAAGAGTCTTCGATATCCAAATCGGTAGACTGTAATGTTAAAACTGAAATTGTGATTGATATTTTGTAAAAAAATAATAAAAGTAATCAGCGAGCCAATTGACCGAGCCCAGAGCGACATTTCCTTAGTTTCAGTTATGGTAGACGTCAGTGGCGTGCACACCATATAGGCAAAAAGACACTGCCTACCTTAGTATTTTGGCTAGCCGACCTAATAATAGAGTTATTGCTAGATCTTTTTTTATTGTACTCACGACATAGGCTAACAAAGGTTCTGTGTTTTGTGGGTGAGTAGATATGTAGGTACCTAAATTTCGTAAAGACATGTTACCTATACATAGGTGTCCATCCTCGGGGATTTCTGCCTACCTTGTCATAAAAGCCACTGGTAGACGTAGACTTTATTTACAGTTTATTGCAAATGTACTAGGAAACCAGAAGTTGAGAGCGATATGAAGATTATGGGAAACTTTTGTACTTACCAGGTTCATGGAAAATGCAGGGCTTTATGTCTAGGATGTAGCATGCCTCTTCGAGCCAGCGTGCTCCAACTATAACAGTGTAGCTCTGACCTCGCTTGACACACAGGTCAACCTCATTGTGGTTGAGTATATTTTAGTACCTGTTGGGGATATTCACATGTCGTATTCTTACTGATGAATTTTTACAAAAGCATGTAATAGCTTAGCGAGATTTTTTTTTATGTCGTTGCTATAAGCAAATACTAGACAGAGATAGATATGCCTGAAGATGATGTTGATGTTTTTTCAATGATTATTACCGAGAACAATCTCCACTCAACGTAGAAGATTTGATTAGATTTCTCTCGGAATTTTGCGTTAATAATATAAGATTTCCTTCACTCGTTTTCTGGGAAACCTTTACAAAACTATTTATATTAGAAAGACGCCGTCTGTTTTAAACGCTTTAACGAAGTAACAACGCCTTCTTTATCTATTTTTATGACGGGAATACCTTGCCAGGTTTGCGGGCTGTTGACCCCCAGTGGGAGGTGTATTTGGTGCATCGCCAGCGAGCGTTGGAGAGCTGTGTAGGTTTGCAGGCAGACTGTTTGTATTGGGTCACCATGGCGACGGGAAATGAAGTCTGCTTCCGTATCGGTGGGCTCTTACGTCGAGTTATGTGTTGGTATTAATATTGCTAGAACTTTGGCTGCTTGTTTTTAAGATAGGTACTTTCACTGATTTAGTATTTCCTTGTTAATTCGAGACAGTTACTTATGGAGTAGTCGCAACAATATTGTGATTGTTATTTCATAGAAATCATGAGCTCGGACAAAGATTTAAATATGAACACGTTACTTGAGATTGCGGCAGATAAATTTTAAATAAATAATCAAATCTTTATTAGATTTTTCACTTAAATGCTAAGGGATTGGGATTATAAGTCGTGAAGTGTATTTTTCTTTTCTTTTTAAATGCTAAGGGTTAACAATGATCTCCACTGTAGAAAGTCCAGAGTTGTGGGGTCCTTCTATGCATCACATTATAGTCTTTTGGTGGCGCAATCTGGTAAAATAAAATAAATAAAAACAAACGTTTTCCTTTAATCATTATTTTACTGCTAGACAGTGGCGTGCACTGGCTTTTACGACAAGGTAGGCAGTAATCCCCAAGGATTGACACCACCATTTTTGTCTTTATGAAATATAGGTACCTACATATCTACTCCCCCACAAAACACAGGACCTTAAAAAAATCTTGCGATAACTGTAATATTAGATTGGGTAGCCAATATACTGAGGTAGGCACAGTCTTTTTGCTTATTGTGCACGCCACTGGTATCAAATGGTTCCTGCATTTGATTATTATTAAACCTAACTCGAAAAATAACTTCTCTCCTTCTCTAAGTCCAACATGACGGCTTATGTCGTGAATACAACAAATAGGTCGGCTAGCCAAAATACTAAGGTAGGCAGTGTCTTTTTGCCTAAATCGTGTGCACGCCACTGCTGCTAGATATGAAAGATCAACCTCGCTGAATAAAGAAACTGTGACAGCTTTCATATTTCTGTGCGGGCTGCTGTATTGAAAACTGTTTGCAAATGAACCAGCAGCAGTCTATGGCAGGGTGCGCAGTCATTTCCTCCCGCAGCGGACATTTGGAGGACGGTATCGCGCCGCAGCCGGACGCCGGGGCTTGATAGCAGGCGGACGTGTTCGGCTGTACAACTCAAAGCGTTGTTTTGTACAGTGACGCGCATTTCTTTTGAACATGCAACTTTTTTTTTTAAGAGGATGTTTTTTTTGTGCTTGCACCTTTTTATGGAGTGTTTACATTTGACAGCAACTGTGTACAGAAGGTGGGTCAAGTATTATGAGAAAATAAAATTTGAAAGTCAGTTTGCTATTGTGCAAACTGTTCTTAAAATACCTTTCTTCCTTATGATTTTTTATAGCATAAATAAGTTCTATTTAAAAAAAACCCAATAGGCTCGTATCTCAAAGAAATGTTTTTCTTGTTCAACTTTTTTATCTCTTGAGCGGCATTAGCTTAGTTAAGGGGAGTTGAAATAGAAAGTTAGTAGGTCAGAATTTGAATATTTTGGCAACTACTAAGTAGTACTTCTTTTCCCGTCATGGTGGTCGTAAAAGGCGACTGGGGGAACTCTCCAGAGGACGGGCAGCAGCGCTCTCCGTGAGTTAAACCACAACACCACTGCGATCGCCAAACCGCCTGTCATACGTGGCGAAGAAAAGAAACATCTGCAAATCTGTACCAGTATTAGGTACAGAGTTGCAGATGTGTATAGTCTGTATGTTTAAAGTCAATTAACAGATATGCCACAGATTTGATAGTACATCATCAGCCACATAACATAACGTCCGCTGGACGAGGGCCTCCCCCAATGAGATCCGTCATTTGGGGTGAAATGCCAGTTATCGCCACGCTTGGCAGGCGGGTTGGCGATCGCAGTAGTGTTGTGGTTTAACTCACAGTGAGCGCTGCTGCCCGTTCTCTGAAGAGCTCCCTCGGTCGCCTTTTACGACCCCCATGACGGCATTTGATAGTATCAGTTTTAAAATAAAGTCTAAGTTGTGTTTGAATTTGTTACCTAATACTGGTACAGAGTTGCAGATGTTTAAAGTTAGCATTTACTACTTTGCCCAGTTCTGTGTGCGGTACATATATTTTTTTTAAACTCCCCGTAGGTACAGTACAGTGTCACCCGGTGCGTTGGAAGCTTTGTGCCAGATGCACTTTTGTTTTACCATTTTTCCCAGAGAATTTGGACACGTTACGTAAACAGACATTCTTGAGCCCAGTCTCTTTGTGTTCACATTGATGTGCAGTTCAATTTATAATTGTGGATTGGTTTAGCAAGATAGGCAGTGAAACACTGGCCTGTTGGATTGGTGTTCCGGAATGTCACTTGACTGTGGACCTATATAGCTACTGTTGCTATAAACTTAGTTTACTGCGTAATCTAGGTACACAGTTTTTGTTCAACTACTGTGTTGTCTAGGTATTTTTGGCATTCTATTTTATTTAGTACTATGTACCTAAGAGCGTCTGTTGTCCAGTTGGTCGGGTACTTGACTTTCAATCGGGAGGTTACGGGTTCTAGTCCGGCTACTGGACGTGTATTAATGGTACTAATTTTCAGAGCCTATGTACGCAACGCAACGCTCCTACATTGAAGGACACAACATTGTGATGAAACCCGCACACCACAATGTGTGTGAACCCTTCCTAACCCTATAACGGCTCACCGATGACCGATAGATGGGCTCACCCCTGTCACGTTAGGTTAAATAAGCTTGGTGAACCGTGGGCATTTGCTTTTCATTAGCAAGTGCCTCGTTGTGTTAAAAAATCTCCGCTTCGGGATTAAAAGGCGTGGAGTGTTTTTATTTATTTTTATTAAGTAACTATACGCATTATCTTCTCGTCGAAAATTCGGAATAAAATATAAGCCCTAAGTTATTCCGCTGTACAATCTATATTATTGTAAAATTAATTCAGTAGTATTTATTGCTTGAAAGAGTAATAAACATCTAAACTTTCGCGTTTATAATATTAGTTGGAGATTATTTTATACTCCAAACCTGTTTCCCAAAACGGTACGACTCATGTTTTGTATTGGTACCTTTTAATATATTTATTTGGTCTATAATCCGGAATAAAGTGGTAGAACCATTGGCAATATTATTTCCAGAATTTTCCCAGGTCAACCATAAAGTTTGTATGTTATGTATTTAAAAAAAAAACAGCTTTAACCTGGAATTAACAAGCCTTACCTGCCTCTCGGCGTACGGGCCATTCTTTGGATACGTGCTCTTCTACTTACTTTTGCCTCTTTTCAACACACACGTTTTTTGGACTTCATACCAGTTATCTTTGTCCATCCCTGTTTTGTTGCCAACTCTCCCCTTTCTGAGGCATGACGACCACATTACGCGTCTTCAGTCGTTAACAGGCTTCATATGTTCTTCGAGCTGTATGCCAGCGATTAGCAAACTCTTACCAGACTGCTTACCAGGTCCCTAAAGTATAATAGACCTGGCTCGGCCTTTTTTAAATTTACGAATCTATATTTCTAAAGCAAGTATAAGAAGTCAACCAAGCGTATATTGAATTTACGAATCTATATTTCTAAAGCAAGTATAAGAAGTCAACCAAGCGTATATTGAAATATAACTTTACTCGTTATCGGAGTGTAACTCGCCGTCTCTTGCGCGAAGCCCTACAGCTATTCACCGACTACTATCAAAGGCCAGGCCTTACTACTGCAAGCATACACAGTTACTATGAAAATTCTATAAGTACTTATAGACCATTGTGGTTACAACGGTCAATAAGAAAACGATCATTCGTTCGTGTCATTAGTTTTGATGACAAAGGCAATAAGAAAACGATCATTCGTTCGTGTCATTAGTTTTGATGACAAAGGCTGGTATTCAAGAGTCGTTGCTTCTGAGTTTTCTCGTGAGCATCTCACCTGATCTCAAACTCTGATCTCACTCAGTAATCTTATGCGTCTTGTATTCAGAGTCATTTTCGTAAGTTTTATCAGCTGAGCATGATCTTAATGAGATAAGTATAGATTTATGTCAATAATCTACAAATGTACTGATAATCCTTTATCCATTACTGTCAATTCAACAATCATTTTCTCCAGTTATGAATCCAAATTCATGAAAATAAACAAATAAATTGTCAAACGGTGTACCACAGACCTGAAAGATATTTCAAGGCTTCTTGCTCTGTTGTCAAATCTACGCTAAGATCGCTCTGAGAACCCGGATTTGAAGGCTCAAATCTCAGCTCAGACATGACCCATTCTCACGAGACTGTTTCTCAACTGTGAATATAAATTCTTTGTCGAGAATGGGATTACAATGCATTTTGACAGTTCTGGTGAGAGTTATATCAACTCCGAATACCAGGCTAAGATTACAATGCATTTTGACAGTTCTGAGACATAGATCAACTATTTCATACGACTCTGAATACCAGCTTAAGACCAATCACGGCACAGCACCGTAAGCTGCTATTGGTGGACGTTGCCGAAAACGAAATGATCGATACAAAATGAACGGACGTTTTCTTATCTTTCGCTTTAACCCCACAGTAGGGTTAGAAGTTAGTAAGTTCGTTCGACCTACCGCAGCTTGCGGTGCTGCGCCGCGGTTCGACACGAAACGAACCTCATGTGCTAGGATTTTATTGTTTTTCCTTACCAATTTCCTTACATAAACGTTTAGGAAATTGGTAAATTGCTCAGGATTTGTTTTATATCGGACGGGAGTTTGTATGACCCGGATGTCATTATACTAAATACTTATACCCCTTACCAATAAACGCGTTGTCACTTACACAACGGTTATTACAGGTCTTCTTGAACTGGTTATTCCGTATTTGACATACAACTGACAAGTTAAGTTGAGCTTTGTGTATCTTCGATATAGCAATTGCGCCATTGTTAGTAAGGCCCATAATCTATACGGAAACACTAATGAACCGATTTGAATGAAATTTGGTATAAAGATAGTTTAGAGCCTGTGAAAGGGGTATTTTTCATCCCTATCCTGTGGGACGTGTCACTAAATACAGGGTGTTAATACTGAAACGACGGGAATGCAGTCGCGGGTCGTCCACTAATTCCAAATTAAAATAAGGATTTTTTCCCCGTGAATTCTAGTTAATTCACTGAATGCTATTTATTGAAACCATAAAATCTAAAGACACATAAACATTTGTTTTGTCCCCGAAAAGATTGATGTGTTCCCGAAATATAACAATATAAAGAAATGTAATCGCAACCACTCAACATTTTACTGTATCGAAAATACTGTCTGAATACACTTTGTGAGGTATCACTTCAGATTTCGTTTATTTTATCACATCCGGCCCTTCGTCGTACGCAACTGGTCGCAAATAATCTTATTTCTCTATCCGCGGTGAACCCTCATAATATCTGTCATACCATTCACACGTTGGCCGGCACGAGAGTGTGACAGAGACGGAACGATCGCCGGTGTCTCCGGTGTCGACACCGAGGGTGGATGGATAGTGAGTAGGTTAAGTTTTTATTGCCTATCGATTTGGTCGTCCAATGAACTTGGTGACGTCATTATCGCGGCGTGTGTGCCGGTGGAGAGAGCCTATCGAAAAAAAAATGTATGAACGATTTGAAGGTTGAGTGATGAAGGGCGACTTATTAACTTGTACGATATGATTTATGGACTGGATCGGTAGACCGATGTCGGGGATAAATCTGCGCGATTGAATTGTATGTGTCACGTGTTTTACGAATGTAGGACAGGTAAGTATGAACATTTTCAAAATGAGGCTTCCTTTCCAGGAAATTGTACGCTGCAGTATTGATCACACAGAGTAAATTTTAATGGCATTGTCTTTGTTAATTCAGTTCGATTTGTGCGCTGTGAAATATATTATGTACTTTCCAACAATTGTATCCGGTTTTTTTTGTATGTTCCCAAAGGATTATACTCCCTCCACGTAATACGTTTTATCACATCGTCCAATGAAAATTGAACCGTGTTTCACTTGAAATAAGAAACGCTTGCCGCAATCACAGCTCTAAGAGTTACCGTTTCCATCGTCTAACAACTGCGCATCGTCTGAATCCGGTGCTTCAATAACGGATCTCATTATTATTTTCTTATTCATTGCATAAATGAGAAATTCTGCGGCGTTTTTCATTACCACTGGCTATTCATACGGGGAATATAAAACGATAAGGCAATGTCAAATAGTGTGCGACGGCGGCGGCGCTGGAACAACGGACGTTGGAGATTGCCTGCCAATTTGCACGCTACGATGCTATTACCCTGCTTTATAGTTTCCATTGTAAAGAAAAATAGAGCTGAAGGGTTATTTGTTGAGGAAACGTATACTGGTTAATTTACTTTCCAAACGTTTTGGTGTTGTCCTGTTCCCCTTGCAGTAAGGGGAAGGTCCCCACGTGGCCGCGCGCCTCCCGACCCGCGAATTTCTTAACGGCACTCGTGCGTATTGTCCCCTATTCTATATCTAAATATAAATATAACAGGATAAGTTTTCACTGACTATATGTACGCATGAACAGTCGTAACCGCTGAAGCTTGTGAATTGTGGTATACAATTTCCTAGAAGTGTGGTAGGAAGAACTAAGAACGGATTTTCCTAATTGTTTTGTTACTTACTAGCTATTTATCCGCCCCGGCTTATATTTTTCGCAATTGGTCCTTTCACTTGGGAATTTAGAAATAAATTAAAACCTATGTGTTAATCCAGAGTGTCGACTTTCTCCATAACAATTTTTATTCAAATCGCTTCAGCCCAGACGTGACACACACACATTCAATATGTCACGCTTTTATAATATTAGTGTTAAGTGTTATTAGTTTGTATGAAATACTTAAACTAGGCGAATGAAACCGTGGACTGCCCACTAGTTTATTTCTAGCTGTATCCTACTTTCCGACCGTTTCCTGCGTCGTAGTTTTATCGATGTCTCTGCGGAAATAGAGTAGTCATTTTCATATTGGTTTTCGATGAACTTCCTTTTAACGTTTTATTTTTATTGTCGCGGTGATTGCTTTTGATGTGTGTTGGACAACTATGAGTAATAGTATTTTTTTTTCGTAAAGCAATTTTATTGATTCACACAAAGTGCGCCTAAATTTCAAGGTAAATTAGGTATATTTTTTTAGCGTCTTAGTATTGGAATGAAATGTCACGGTATGATTATATTTCCTAATATACCTATAAAAACGTCTTTTCTTCTATTAAATTCAGATTTATATAGGCAACAAGTTTAGTCAAAAATTTCATACAAAAATTCAATGTTAACTTACTTAATTATGTATTGTTTTTCTGATGTTTTTTTCTGCTTCTCTATCAAAACCTACAAGACAGTATAGAAACCAATACTACCCCGAAAATATTGTACAAAGTACAACCGTTACTGCCTACCTAGGCATGAAAAATAAAACATCATCATCATCATCATGATAGCTAGATAGTATACGCATGAAAAATAAAACAGAAGGAAGGAATGCGTGCTGTGTGGTACCTTCTAGAACTTACTAAACCATACAGGACAATGATTCAGTAATTTTCATTCACTGATTAATAACAACGTTCACCTCAATATGATACTTTCGCCACAATAACGAACGATCTGCTATTACAAAGCCCCGAAGCTTTAACTAGGACGAAGGAGAAAATAACAAAGTTAGTCGATTGCCGCAGCGCAAGGGGGCGCCCGCCGTGACGAACATGGCAAAGGCATAAACGCTTCTACCCACTGAGCTCAGGCGAGGTCAACGCCCTGACTGTATCATGTCGACAAATATAAAAGCTTAATAATTCAAATAAACGAGCTTATACGAGGAATGTCCGAGGAAGTTTTCTCTATTCATGAGCACTTGATAAAGAGACGGAACGTGTGCTTTCATTTTTGAGATATCTCTCTGCAATTGTGGTGTGTGAAACGTAGCTCTTAAATAAGGTGCGTTACTGGCCGTAGGTAATATGCTTTAGTGAGATTTTGATGTTTTTTTTTGCATGTGAGTGTTCCTCAGTAGCTGATACTCACTGCACATTACCTATGAATAATGCATAATTCGAATTACTTTACCCTCGGTACCTACTTTTATGACCAAATGAATTATTTTAAATTCATCGCTGCTTAATATCAGGCAGGATGGTGGTCAAACGCTTGTTCATTGTGTTCAAAAAAAAAAAATCATACCTAAAACAATATATTATACCCGTTGACTTATTGACCCTGAAAAGAAATAGAAAGACAAAAATATCGTTTTCGTACATTAACATTTTTCTTGAATTTATCAGTGCAATTGTCCGTTTTCGTATTCCCATTTTTTCTTTTATCCTTCAGAAAAAATATATAAATATTCCTTCAGAAAGGAACTGGTAAGGGAACTCCTGGAAATAAACGCACGCAATTGTCTTGGAATGGGGTGTTCCCGTTTAAGAGTTACCTATACTTATTCGCAACGAAGCAAATGCATACGCTTCATTGAGCATATTTAATCGAAACTCATAAGCACATTATCTTTTCTATGCCGGTTTCTTCACGAATGTTTTCCTTCGTCGTTATAACGGTTCACGGCAGACATGGGATCTGAAAAAAGAGACCCGTTTAGTGCACCTACAGTCGGGTAATAATGTGTATATTCCGTATAAATTACAATTTCCCCTGTATAAGGTAAACTCCTCAATTAGAGAACCTTATACTAAAGTCTATTTTTTAATTCGACGAACCAATTTGACAGTTCCTATTCACACACACAATTGTGCTCGGCTGCAATCAAGTTAGAGTATATTATACGCGATGACAATCTGTAAATGTTGGTATTCAATTTTCAGTTTAACTTACATAGGAATAAATAATCATATTGTACGCATACGAACTGTCAAATTAGTCCATCACATTAAAAAAAATACTTTAGGTAATTTCCCGTATTAGGGTGATTTCTAGGATTTTCTTTCCTAGAATTCAACTTCTGGTGTTTTTTTAGGGTAACTTGTCGCAATAACTATACATTTTTTTTAATAAAACGCTCGCGTATAATATAACTCAATATTGTTTACCGGGTATATCGGGGTGAATATAATCAAAGTCAAGCTCGAGCTTACCGAGCTCGATAACTATCATCATCATCAGCCCATACTTGTCCACTGCTGGACATAGGCCTATCCAATTTCACGCTCTGTAATAACTATACAGCTATTTTAAAAACACACAACCTATTCGAATGCAAGTGGAGTGACTCGACAATTTTTCTTGTTGACAGCCGAGCCTTAACTTAATAAAACCCAACAACTTTGCATAAATGTTGTTAGGCACACAATACGAGTATAACGTGCGTAGTGCGGGTAGATCTGAAACATATACAGAACGTAGGTTCAAATATTGTCAAGCATTCCTTGGGTACCAATGTCAGATGTAACGAGTATTTCAATAAAGAATGACTATAAATTATGCCGAACCTACTTCTGAGGCGGCCAGGATGTTATACACACCTCAAAAGTGTCTAGGGATCAAGTACATTTTAGAAGATTGCAATCAAGAATGTATTTTACAAAAACTGAATTCATTCATAATTATTCAAAATGTGGTGATAAGTCATTGATACAGGCATGGGGAATTAGGTTGGAGACCAATCCAGAAGATTAGATTTGATTTAAATAAATTCGATTTTATTACAGCTAAAAATGTTCTTGATCCCTAGACACTTTTGATGTGTGTATATACTATCTTAAGTTGAAAGACTAGTTAGTTATAGTTAATATAGTTTAGTCTATAAGAAATGGTTACGATGGGACTGTCATCGTTGCCATGTGTGACAAAAGTCCGTAATAAAATAAAGATTGAATAAAAAAATCTATAAATTAGGCGTTATCGTGCTGGTCTGTGATGTAAAAAAGTACAGTACATAAGTACATCAAGTACATGGCGTATTTCTTCCAATATACGACCATTTAAAAGGCGGCTTTAGATCTATTTCGGGTGTTACACGCATTATTGAGCGATAAGATTCTTCCTTCTCACTAAGACACAGAAGTTATTACACATCAAACTGGTTATTCTATATTTCACATACAACTGACTGACAAGTTTTGTTTAGCTTGGTATAACTGAGCTGTGACCTTGGCTTGGAGTGGGCCCGTTGGTGTAGTAGACAGCATGTCTGCATCTATTCTGTAGGTAAATCGAACCCACGACGGGTTCGATTTCCACCGCTGACAGGTATTTAAGTCATGAGCTTTTAAGTACTTGTCGGATGTGTTTGGGTGTTTTATTTATGTAAGTTGTCTGTAAAGAAAAAAAACCAATGATTAAGTATATTTCGTTGTCTGAATTCCATAACACAAGCTTTAGCTACTTCCATGGGATGGAGACAATGTGTGTGTTTTTGTAAAATATTTATTTATTTATAACTTCTTAGTAGTTATACGCGTTTACTGGTAAGGCCCTTAAAATATGTTTAAAAGATCCAGAGTAATTCTGGAAGGTATTATTGATACAGTTAGAGCTCGTGAAGCACTTTCAGGAACAGTATCCAGTTGTTCGATATCTCGATTATTACTAAACTATACAAGTTTAGAAATAATCGAGTAAGATCACTTATCTTTTCCACCCTGTATAGTTAGTTATCCCACCTAGTTAGTTAGAAAACAGGAAGACGGAAGTGTTTCACGCAACGCGACACAATAATTGAAGCGTCTAGGACGCCTTAGGTGTTTACATAATATGATAATGTTGTTATACCTAACAGTAAACATGTTTTTCTTTTATTTTTCAGGTAAATAACTAAACTGTTCAGTTTCGCACCGAGCGAGGTAATGTAACGCATGAAAAAAAAAAATGCTTATACTATCTGGCATATCATCATCATTTTCCTGCCCTTATCCCACTGTAGATGGGGTCGGCGCAACACGTTTCTTTTCGCCATTCATCATTGTACTATCTGGCTACTATATTTTTCTTAAACTTAATACATACACACTTCACGCCTTTAATCCCAAAACGGGGTAGGCAGAGGCACTTTCTAAGCAAATGCCCACAGTTCACCAAGTGTATTTAACCCAACGTGACGGGGGGTGAGCCCATCGCCGTTATAGGGTTCAC
>SJJU01007314.1:0-26297 GCA_012932125.1 Conopomorpha cramerella
TGGGTCTACGATGGAGCACACTTGTTCATTAGGTACCTATTCACCCGCGACTTGAAGACCTTCAAACTGTACTGCGCAGGAAGCACAGACTCCGGCAAGTCGTTCCACATCCTGGCGATTCGCACTATGAAAGTAGACGCAAAATGTTTGGTTCGCGTAAATGGTATATTATATATGTTTATTATTAAGACCCGGTATTTTTGCTCACGAGTGTATGTATTTCAACAATAGCATGGCTGGTACCGTGCGTTTCCACTGGCCAACAATGCACGTGGAAACATATTTTACTAAAGTCTAACATCTAATTCACTGCCATAAAAGTGAGGCCCCGTGAGGTAAACTACAACACCACTGCGATCGCCAACCCGTCCGTTAAGCGTGGCGATTATTGGCATTTCCTCCTAAATGATGTAAAACATTGGGGGAGGCCTTCGTCCAACAGTGGACGTCATGTGGCTGATAAAAAATCACTTATCGACAAAACTACTAACTGCCCTTAGCTTTTCGTGTGAAAGTGACGAATAATAAAACAATGCAACGACTTGGTACTTCAAACACATTTGTAAATATTACATAGAAAACTGAGAGCGGTTATTAGTTAGAAATATCCATAAGCTAATTCCTAGATACACAAGTGTGCTCCATCGTAGACCACATCGCTGCTTAACATCAGACAGTATGGTGGTCAAACGCATGTTCATGGTGATAAAAAATAAGTTTTTTTATTTGTCCCACAAAACTTGTTGTCTAGTAACTCGTTAAAAGCTTGTCAAGCACTATGTGATGACAAAAATAGCATAAAAAAATCCGACCTCTGGTTATGACATTGCATATCGAAATATCTCGACGTCAGAAGCATAGTGCTTGACAAGTTTTTTACGAGTAACTCGACAAAAGTTTTGTAGGACAAATAAAAAAAAACTTTTTTTTTATCACTATGAACAAGCGTTTGACCACCGTCTTGCCTGATGTTAAGAAGCGACGTGGTCTGCGATGGAGCACACTTGTGTATCTACGAATTCGCTTATGGATATTTCTGACTAATAACCGCTCTCAGTTTTCTATGTAATATTTACAAATGTTTTTACCAACTCGTTGCATTCTTTTATTATACGTCATTTTATATCGTCACCATATAGATGGTGCCTATTAAGAAAGTCGGATCTACAAAACGGAACATTTCAGGAGAGAAGATAGTTTTGGATACTAAAACTAAACTACTTGTGGTACATACTTCAAATTTACAACAGCTTATAATCTTTGGTATCTTTACGTGATGTAATATACGTATAAGTTTATAGATCTTAATATCGCCAATCTGACGGTGTAGAAAAGTACACTATGACATATTCCTAAAATTGCACTACCGACATTTTTAATTGGGACCATCGATATCTCGACGTCAGAAGCATAAAGTCGGATGTGTCATTGTAAGTATATGACACTTACGACCGTATTCTTCTGACGTCGAGATATGGGTATTAAACAAAGGAATTGTAAGGAATAAGCCAACTATACCTTTCTAAACGCCGCATTATAATATTACGGATATTGTAACTTGAAGATGAAACTTTCATGAATAATGCATTTTAATACCGAATGCGGACGGCATCATGGCCAACAAATCCATTTAAAGTATAATTTTAGAGGTGATTGCTTTGTCTTAATTTTGCTCGAAATATTTTTTCCAATTATACATATTTGGGCATATGGAGAGAATGGAGGAAAGTCGATTAACGAAAGAGATTTATATGGATGATGTAATGGGCCGGGTGAGTAGAGGTTGCCCCAGAAGGATATGCATTGACGA
The DNA here is from genome assembly GCA_012932125.1 of Conopomorpha cramerella. Classification (NCBI taxonomy): domain Eukaryota; kingdom Metazoa; phylum Arthropoda; class Insecta; order Lepidoptera; family Gracillariidae; genus Conopomorpha; species Conopomorpha cramerella. The sequence continues at coordinate 1,811 of SJJU01007314.1, forward strand.
GATTGATGATGTCCTGGCCGAAGGAGGCGTGAAAAGTACTCGAAACCGGAGGGCATGTATAAAAAGATGTACGAATGTAGATGAAGCGAAAGGGGTATGTCAGGACCGTGACAAATGGAGATCTGTAGTCTCTGCCTACCCCTCTGGGAGACAGGCGTGAAGTGTATGTATCGACGTATATTTTACTTGTGGACGTCCCGCGATTTTATCCGCATAGTTTTAGTATTAATTTCTATTAAAAAACTACCAAGTTTTAGAAGCATATCTTGAAATTTAACGTTTTTCTCACATTTCTACCCTTTTTTTAACCCTTTAAGGGATGAATTTGTAAAAGTAGTTTCTTATCTCACGTAAAAATTAGTACAGGAACCCTTGTCCGAAATTTGAATTTTCTAGATTCAAGGGTTTGGGCTAGTCGTTAATGAGTCAGTAATGACTGAATCAGTCAGGACTTTGAGTTTTATATATATACATTATGCATACACACATCAAAAGTGTCTAGGGATCAAGAACATTTAATTAGCTCTAAAAAAATCTAATTTATTTAAAATCAAATCTAATCTTCTGGATTGGTCTCCTACCTAATTCCTCATGCCTGTATCAATAACTTATCACCACATTTTGAATAAATTATGAAATAATTCAGTATTTGTAAAATATATTCTTGATTGCAATCTTCTAAAATGTACTTGAAAGAAAGAAATAAGAAAGAAAATTCATGTATTCTCGCAACATAAACATTTACTAACATATTATACTTGATCCCTAGACACTTTTGATGTGTGTAGATTATCCTACTATTTATAGCTCGGAGGTTTTACCCGTGTATCGCGTTCTCGTGGGAATTTCTGGACAAATTGTATTCCGAAGTATAAGCTATATTATTGTAAAGCATAATAAAAACTATTTACCTACTAACTATTTACGCGTGTTCAAAATAAAAGAACAATTTTTTGGATCGCAACACGAAATAATTTTAATGAATTTTCTCAAGACGTCAAAATGTAAACAAACATAAAATAATACATTCTCAATATGAAATACAATAGAATAAAACGTATAAAAAGGTCCGAGGTACGACTGCTACAAACCCAATCGGCAGGTTTCGTAGGTATGAAAGACTTAGGCAGTCATTAGACGATACGTTTTGATCTCAGTTTTACCACAGTCATGATTGTGATTGACGGATTTCTTATCGTCTAATATAGTGAATGATGTTTGAATTAGTATTAGTAGTCATTCCATAAATCATGACTGATGGAATTGAATGACGCTTGCATGAGCGTCTAATGTCTGCGTTACAAAAACCATTTTTACGAACAACCTTTCGCTTTTATGAAATTATTGGGATATCTTTGAACCATTATTTTCCTCGGAAGAAAGTAATACAGCAGTTTCCTTGTTATTTCCGTGTCCAACGTTTAAATAGATACAGCCTCGGATGTTGAAGTGTTCCCACGTCTGAAATTCTTTAAAATGGCACTTCCACACGAGCGCACGACTAATTTACTCTGAGCTTTCACCAAAAGGAGCTTTCAAAACGAACTAGCTCAAGTAACTCGTTAAAAAATTCACGAAAGTCGTCTAGCAAAATGTACGTGACTTCGCGCTAAAAACGCTACGGTTTCTAATTGATAAATCCAAGACGGTAGCAATGGAATGTGACACTTAAAGTGTTGTGAGTTAGAGCCCTCTTTGGTATATCAAGAATGTTTGCAGTGACAATGTAAGTGCAGTAGTATTTTTTGAAATATTCTCAGCGAAAGAAGCTCATAACGTAAATATTTCACGCTCCGGGATGTAGTTGGTACAGTCGCTGTTTACTTTGGAAGAACGTTACACTTTTTGGTAAAACCTGAGCTTTGAGATCAAACAAAATACTATACGATATAGCTCTAAAAAAATTTCAAGGCTTATTTGTCTGGTTGGCGATGCGAATGTATTGTACACAACGGACAGCATTATAACTAAGTAGTTACTTAGTTTTATTACGTGGAAATATTAACACAGCTCACACCAACACTGAAAATGAGTACGAAACATTTTTTTTAATTTTTACCGTCGTTTAAAAAAAAAGTATTAACAGTACTACAAGAAAGCGGATAAACTGGAGCAAAGGAAAATAGCTTTGCTCTTTCGGCTTTATAGGGTTCACATACCTAGTCGTATGTGGGTTTCATCACTATGTTTTCCTTTACGTACCAGTGTTGCGTTGCGTACATGGGCTCTGAAAAAGAGTGTCATGTCACACGTCCTGCACCCGGTCTCGAACATGCCACTTCCCGATCGCCCCGAAGTCAAGTATCCGACCACTGGACCACAGACGCTCAATTCCATAGATAGATGTACATACACACATACACTTCACGCCTGTCTCCCAGAGGGGTAGGCAGAGACTACAGATTTCCATTTGTCACGGTCCTGACCCCCCTGATACCCCTTTCGCTTCATCTACATTTATACATCTTTTCATACATGACCTCCGGTTTCGAGTACTTTTCACGCCACGTTCGGCCAGGACATCACCAATCTGGTCTGTATATGTCCTTCTGGGGCGACCTCTACTCACCCGGCCCATTACATCACCCATATAAATCTCTTTCGTCAATGGACTTTCATCCATTCTCTCCATATGCCCAAACCACCGAAGCATGCCCTTTTCAATCTTGGTCACTACGTCTTCCTTCAAACCGCAACTTTCTCTTATCAGACTATTCCTTATAGATAGGTGTCTCTACGTAATATAAGAACTAAGTGTAAAAACCTATTCAGAGGCAAAAACCGTTCGGCGTCATATAACAGCGTCTGTGGTCTAGTTGGTCGGACACTTGACTTGTAACCGGGAGGTCCCGGGTTCGAGTCCGGCTACTGGACGTGTACCAATGGGACTCTTTTTCAAAGCCTATGTACGCAACGCAACGCTCGTACGGTGAAGGACAACATCGTGATGAAACCCGCACACCACAAGGTGTGTGGAACCTATAACGGCGATGGGCTCACCCCCTGTCACGTTGGGTTAAATACGCTTGGTGAACCGTGGGTACTTGCTTTAGCAAGTGCCTCTGCCTACCCCTCTTTGGGATTAAAGGCGTGAAGTGTATATATATATATACATTCGGGAGGCTCGTTAAGCCGCGTGTACCCGGCTACTGTCTCGGCACAAGTCGTTAAGCCGAGTTAGAAGCCTTCGGGCGGGCTTGTGATATAGTGCTGACCACTTGCTCCACACTGACTTTCCTCTATGGTTCGGGGACCGGACGACTGTCGCTCCACAAAATCCTTGAAATATTCTGCTTACTTTTAAGCTTCGGGTTTCGGCCCTAGTCTGCTAAACTCTCGTCGCATCGCTCTGGCGTCGGTCTGGCATGGCTCTGGCATCACTATGGCATCGCTCTGGCAACGTAGCGGCAAAATATGTGCATCGCTGTTTTACTACGGACGACAATGAAACGAAAGTAACGAATTCAGCAATGCACAATGCACCCCGCTACGATTCCTGAGCGATACAGCTACGAGGGTGTAGACAGACTTAGGCACCAGGTGGACGCACTGTGAAAAATAAACGCTTTTGATGTCATGAGTCTAATGCCGATAGAAGTACGCGATTTTTTGTATATTATTTAATTTCTCTGAACAATTGTCAAATCAGTTTATTATTGATTATGTTGATGGCGCGTCTGTGGTCCAGTTGGTCGGATACTTGACTTGTACCGGGACAGTACCGTAACCGGGCGGTCGCGGGTTCGAGTCCAATACTGGACGTGTACCAATGGGACTCTTTTTCAGAGCCTATGTACGCAACGCAACGCTCGCACGGTGAAGGACAACATCGTGATGAAACCCGCACACCCCAAGGTGTGTGAATCCTATAACGACGATGGGCTAACCCCCTATCACGTTGGGTTAAATACGCTTGGTGAACCGTGGGCATTTGCTTTGGCAAGTGCCTCTGCCTACCCCGCTTTGGGATTAAAAGGCTTGAAGAAGTGACATTGCTGCCTATAGCAGCGGCGTACACACCATATAGGCAAAAAGACATTGCCTACCTTAGTATTTTGGCTACCCCACCTAATAATAATGTTGTTGATTGATCTTCTTTTGTTGTACTCACGACATAGGCTAACGAAAGTCCTGTGTTTTGTGGGTGAGTAGATATGTAAATACCTTTATTTCATAAAGGCAACTTACCTATACATAGGTGTAATCCTTGGGGATTACTGCCTACCTTGTCGTAAAAGCCAGTGCACGCCACTGGCCTATAGGATGGGCAGCAATAACAATGTGTCCTTAAAATTACGTATATAGTAGGTATGTAAGTCTTGTTGCATTGTTGGCTGTCCTTAACGTATAAATAAATAATAAAGAAGTGAACCCTCAACTACGATATTCTCTGGCAGAAGAAAGCGAAAACTTATTTAAAACGTTAACCCATTCGGGGAAGCATCCCGCGCTTCTACCTGGTAACAATAAAAGTTTTATTGTCTGACATTGGACGTCCGTGAAAGTTTTAAGTTACTATACGAAAGCAATTTGCATTTTTTCCCACGGTTGGCAGGCGGATTGGAGATCGCTGTGATGTTGTGATTTGACTCAGAGAGCGCTGCTGCCCGTCCTCTGGAGAGTTCCCACGGTCGCCTCGCCGACATCCACGACGGGAAACTTATTGCTACCCGCACGCCTAGCAATGCGCTTCAAGAAAGACATGAAAAGATATACTAAGCAGTGCGATTGGTTGAAACAAGCTGAGTTGCACGATGTGTGACATAGCAGCCAATCACAACGCGTATTTGCTCTACGTCGGATCTTTCTTGACGCGCTTTGCTAGGGGGGCTGGAGTGGTGATATATACTATTCGCCTGCGGTGAACGACGGTGAACGACACGGCCGATAGGTATGGTACGCTCAATCGACGGGCGATTTGACACTTCGTATCATGTACTGATAACAGATTTTTAGAAAAATGAATTATCTGGGTCGGATATTATACATTCCTGTTGATAGTTTCAATTAGTTCATTTGTAATTTCATAATTCGACATTCGAAAAATCTATTATCAGTAAAATAGTTCGTCGAGAATCTATCGTTGATAATCCGGCAGCTTTATATCGCAAAATGACAGATCGACATATCAAATCGTACGTCGGATGAATAAACTGACTAGCACAACGTTTATCTTAAGACTTGAATCATACGAGTTTCTAAAAGACAAACTACATATAAACTTAGCTACCTCTCGACAGAATATACGTAAATGTATGTATCTTAGTCATCAGGTGATGCTACACATTGGACCGTGTAGAAAAAGTCGCGCAGCTAAATTAGTAAATGAATATTTAAGAACGTTGAACAAAATTATTTTCAGAAATATACACGGAGAAAAAGATTTTTTGAGTAAAACAGAGACCAGGCTACCCTAGGCGAGGTGTGCCAACTTTTTTTAAACGACTTCAAATCTCGAATCACGGTTCTCAATCCGACCCGTATGTTTTTTTTTCTATTAACACAATGTACAAGCGTTTGGCCGTCATACTTCGTGATGTTAAGCAGCGATGTGGTCTACGATAGAGCATACTTGTACATTATTTACCTATTTACCCGTGTTGCTGAGAGCAACCTTTTTTTATAAGTATACTATTTTATCCTTGTATGTTTTTCTATGAAAGTTGTAAATTTTGACTTTTCTGATTATTACAGTTTTTACCTTTACCCGATGAACTAGTGTTTTTTTTAATTTATCTTACAGTCCACTATCATATCGCTCCTCACAGGCAAGCTTCGCCGTTATTTTCAACCCGTGACTTGAAGAATACAGCTAATGCCTCCGAGCTATCTATCTCAAACTGAACAAAAAGCCATTCAATAATTTTCCAAACCCGCAAAGAATTAAGCAAGATCACCCTGTTTTACAGCGCCCGAGGCGTTTTGTTTGTGTGCGCGATAAACATAATTTCTTTCGCGGGTGTTCGATCGTCTGTAAAAGCGCGTCAAAGGATCCAGAACAAGTAAAACAGCTGATTAAAGTACAATAACGGGCGTAGGGTGTCGGCCCCTTACTGTCTCCCGTCTACATTTTTTTTTCTACGTCACAATAGACCTGCATAAAATGGACCCCGTGTTCTTTCATGTTGAAAATTAACGAGGGTTTTTCCATTTTGCTCGTCCGCACGGAAATGGCTTTTAAAGTAATTTTGACCAAACAATACGCGGCGTGGAAGCTTCTCGTAGGCCAATTATCGCTGGTCATTCCGTAGGTACATACGACATTTTGCCATTTTATACAGTATGACGTGCGTTGTTCTTTGAAACGATTAAATGACCTGCCAGTTACATGTCACGCTTTTACACTAAAAATAGATCTTGTCGGACAATAAAAAAAAGGAAAGTTTACTTCCATAATAAAAACTCTAGAACACTGTATTTCCTTAATTTTCTTTTCGTTTAATTATACTTAATTATCGTTCTTTAGATGCTTTTCATGTTCGGCACTTTTCTCGGGGCTCTATTCGATTATTTATTTAAGTAAACAATACTAATACGATTAGTACAAAGATAAAAATACGAGAGTCGTGGCAATTATAAGTGGCGGTAAATTTGATAAAAAAAAGGCTAACTGGTATCACTGAAAAATATTAAGTGAATTCGGAAAAAACAATCTTGATACTTGATGATTGCTGGTTAGTTCAAGAACTTGCCTGAATGGGATAACGGGTTGTTACTTTCAACCCGTTACTTTATTTATATGGGTGATGCAAGGGGCCGGGTGAGTAGAGGTCGCCCCAGAAGGACAAACATCGATCAGATTGGTGATGTCCTGGCGTGAAAGTGGCGTGAAATTAAGTACTCGAAACCGGAGGTCATGTATTAATATAGATGAAGCGAAAGGGGTATGTCAGGACCGTGACTACCCCTCTGGGAGCTGTCTCCCAGAGGGGTGTATGTGCGTGAAGTGTATGTAAGTATGTACATTTATGCAAATATGACTGCTCATTACGTCAATTCTTTAAAAAAATATAAAATAGAGTCCCATCATAACAATAAAACTTAATTGTAGGTACCTAGTTGCATGAATAGAAAGTTAATTTAATATAATATCGAGTTCTGGGAGTCAAATGTGCTCACTCGGCGTATCAAAATCTCCCTCTTCAATTCCATAGTGAAGTCTGTGTTACTCTTCGGTTGTGAGACGTGGAGAATGACAAAGGGCCTGACATACAAACTTCAAGTATTCATCAATAAGTCCCTCAGGTCGATTCTTCGTATCTACTGGCCGAAGACGATACGCAATATTGATCTATGGAAATTGTGTGACCCCATAGGCAAAGAAATCGCCATGAGGAAATGGAGATGGATAGGCCATACAATTAGAAGAGGAGCATCAAATAATGCCAGTATCGCTTTCGAGTGGCGACCTTCCAACGCCGTCATGGCGCCGAACCGTCGAGAGTGAACTGCGTGCCGCAGGAGTGAGCTGGAGCGAGGCCAAGAGCGTTGCTGAGGACAGGAAGGCGTGGCGTGATCTTGTCAAGGCCCTCTGCACCTCTGGGGTGCCACAGGAACACAACAACAGTTGCATGAAACTTTGCCCAGCTACTTTCCTAAACAAAATCTAAAAATCTTTTCTTTCAAAGTTTTCGTGTTGGAGTCCGGAAAGTATTTCTTTGTTTTATAAGTGAACGAGTGTTGTGCATAAAGGAGTTCATAAATGATGGATGGACGGTCGAGCTACACGTGGACACGGTGGGATGGTGTGAACAACCCTTAATATGACTTCATGATAGATTGCGTGTTTACAATGTGGCATAAGAGTTGGCAGCGTAGTTGGTAGCGCACAGAAACCTAGCAAGCGCGTCAAGATAGAAGTGACAAGAAACAAATTCGCGCTGTCATTGGCTGTGACGTATCACTAGTTGTTTTAACCAATCGGAGCGCGTTACACGTTTTCTCATTTTTATTTTGGAGCGCTTTGCTAGGGGGGCAGTTCGACCATTCACCATTTGGAACGTTTTTTTTATCACTATGAAGAAGCGTTTGACTACCATCTTGCCTGATGGAAAGCAACGATGTGGTCTACGATGGAGCGTTCAGTTACAATACTCCTAATGAAATAATAATTCAGACACTCGAACTATTGTTTGTTGGAAAAAAAACTTGCAACAAACTCACTTATTAGTCAGAGAGTTGTTGATCTACTAGGCGTATACCAATGGGTCTTTTATTTAAGAGCTTGCGTGATGAAACCCGCATCCCCAAGTTATGTGAATCCTATAACGGGGACCGCCTATCACGATGGTAAACTGTAGACATTTACTTAGCAAGTGCACTGGTTACCCAGCTTTGGTATTAATAGGCTAAAAAAGTTTTCAAAGAATAATCTACATTTCTTTAGCGTATAGTTACTCCAGACAAACTGACATAACAAGTACAAAGACTGACCTTGATCCTGCGCACGGTCTTGGACGAGTGGTTGGCGACGGAGACGCTGACGTTGATTGGCTCCCCGTGTGAGTACGTCGCCTTGTCTAGCCACGCCTCCAGCTCCACCCTGGTGACAAATTGGCACATCAGAAATGAAATCTTTCACTCTGGGGATAAATCATGACGTCAGCAGAAGAGTCACGCCACCCATTAAGAGGTTGAGGAAAATGTAGACATGATATCTTAGTGTCTAATGTCAAATCATAGGTAGCCCTGCTTTAGAGCTCAGCTTAAATCTATCTCCCCACTACATATTAAGTATTTTTTAGGTGAAAGAGTTTTTCCCATAACACTCCATTCGCGCTTTTACAATAGGAGAACCAGGAGAACGGCAAATTGTCATCCACACCGTGGGAATATTATGCGAACCAAATGGTTTGCGTCAAATTCCATAGTGCGAACCACCAGGGTGTGGAATGACTTGCCGGAGTCTCTGTTTCCTGATCAGTAGTAGTCTAAATGTATTCAAGTCGCAGGTGTATAGATACCTCATAAAAATTAGCTTATTTGTATCTTAACATCAGGATGGTTGTCAAATACTTATTTATAAACTAGGTATAAAAAAAAACTATACAAACTATCACATTTAAAATATCAGTAAGATTTTAATGTGCAAATTATTTTCAAGTTTAAAATATGAGATGTGAAAGGACCTCTTATGAGTCCTGATCTGAGAAATGTATTACGTAGTCAGTAAATCCTTTCTCCTATATTCTGTTACCATTATAATAATTTAATAATACCGAACCTGTCGTTTACAAACAGATATATTCGAGTAGCATAATAATCAGAGCAAACGTTGATATTCTGGAAATCATAACAGGATCGGAACGATACGAAGCTCTCGAGAGGTGCATACTAATCCATCGCTTAGGCACTATAACCAATAATAACAACCGAAGCGCAGTACAGAATCCGAGGTAGATTCTCCTTGAAAATAGATTATGATATTGAATTCAGAATGCAAAGATTTACGTGAAACGGTTTGATTAGAAGAGCCTACCTACTACCTTTGACTGTGTTTAACGACAGTTATGTTAGGAGTTCACAAACGTCATATATTGAAGAAGCCTTTAGGCTATATAAGATCACGCTGCAACTATTAGGTGCGAAGAAATAATGGAAAATGTGAAGAAAACGGGGAAAATTATTACATACATACACTTCACGCCTGTTTCCCAGAGGGGTAGGCAGAGACTACAGATCTCCATTTGTCACGATCCCGACATACCCCTTTCGCTTCATCTACATTCATACACCTTTTCATACATGACCTCCGGTTTCGAGTACTTTTCACGCCACCTCCGGTCAGGACATCACCAATCTGGTCTTTATATGTCCTTCTGGGGCGACCTCTACTCACCCGGCCCATATAAATCTCTTTCGTCAATCGACTTTCATCCATTCTCTCCATATGCCCAAACTTAAAAAAAATATTAATTCACAATAAGAAGTTTACCAAAAAAAGTTAATCTGTCAAAGACAGTGGGAAATTAAAGCGTGGATGTTATTTTTTAAGGAAATTACTCTCATTGATACTGTCTAGATACTGTCAAATTTTGAATCAAGTAGTCGTATTCTCCGATTCATATTCTTTGATCTGATGTTTTTTTCGCCACATGAGTATTTTCTTACATTCCCACTCTTGGTAGAAATATCACCATAATATACATACATATGAGGGTCGGGTTATCAACATTTTCATAACTGGACTGTCAAACTCTATGGAAATATAAATAAGCCGACCGTTTCGAAAAGCGTCAGAAGTGTATCGCTCTGGCAGTCCGTGAGTAGCTTAGCTATGCTAAAGTTATTTCTTCCAGCAGTCGATCCGGAAATCCTGGTGTGTTTTACGATCCAGGATATGACACTGTTAGTGGGGATATAAAAATAAAAGTGCGTCGTAAACTTGTTACAAAGTGGTTTAAGAACGATGATTACAAAGATTATGTCAGTACTAACGAGTACTAAAGACGCTTTTATAAATGTTTGCATTAATACTACTAGTACCTATTATATTAATTTAGAAAGAAAGAAAAGGTTTTTTTATTTTCATAATTATGGCGGCGGTGCCGCAAACACACGCGATACAGAGAAAAACAAAACATACAAAAAATACAACAAAAAGAGACAATTACAAAAAATTTTACGACATTAACATATTTGTATTGGCTATGTGCAAAGCTAGTAGTGGCAGACAGACAACGACTGCAGCGCACAACACGGCAGAAATTGGAAACAAATGCGGATGATCAGCTGTCAAATCGTTGATTGCAGAACAAAATCAAAGCGAAGAAATGCGTTGTTAACTGTAAAACTAACGACCTCAATAGCAAATGTACATTTTATATTTTCCCAAGAGCGTCCTACAAAATAGAACAACGAAAAAAATGGATTGCTGCTGTGAAAAGAAAGAAGTAAGTGTTTTATTATTATATTAATTTTAAATTAATACTATTGAATAAATAGCACTTAAATAATGTCAGCAATACTATTTTAATCTTTGGCTTTATTTATATTCACAAAGAAAACTAACAATGTTCACATTATTATTATTTGACAGCTTCCGCAAATGTTGTAAACGCTACGCGTCGCCACCGTCGCGCACATAGCCAATACTGACATCCACACATCAAAAGTGTTTAGCTCTAAAAAAATCTAATTTATTTAAATCAAATCTAATCTTCGGGATTGGTTTCCTACCTAATTCCCCATGCCTGTATCAATGACTTATCACCACATTTTGAATAAATTATGAATGAATTCAGTTTTCGTAAAATATATTCTATTGCCTGCAATCTTCTAAAATGTACTTGATCCCTAGACACTTTTTATGTGTGTAGTTGTCAGCAACCACGAACATAATAAGATTTACGGAATTTACGATTATCCACCCCGTTCACGGCGGATAGAAGGTTACGCGTTTCCGAGTATCCACCTTAGGGTGACTGTTTTAGGGTGGATAAACGGAATAAGTCTTCGAGACCGGCAGCGGGACGTGTACGTATGGGTCTCTTTTTCAGAGTCCTAAGACTAGCGTGCAATATGACTTTTTGCGCGCGTTCTTTTTGTCACAGAAATGCATGAACATGTTTAAAGATACGCATACATACATACGATGAAATACGCACACATACGGTTAAGTCGCGCTGTAGTAAAATCAAATCGTAGTGCGCACTAAGCCTTAGAAATGTTTTAGAACTGTCCACAGGGAACAACTTTTAAAACTGAAGAAAAAGTTGCAAGTATTAAAACTGTGTTTAAAACGTTTCGTAAGTAAGTAATTATCATTTTTAACTCTTAAGTCACAATTATTTTTTACGACCGACAGCCGGCGCTGTCTGGGTGCGCTGTCGTCGCCGCCGCCGGTGTGGGGTGGTATTATAAAAGCCACCGCTTGTGAATGACGACGCAATCGTCCACAGGTATTTTGATTTACATGTCTGCTAGGAAGAGCTGGTTTTTTATATTTAATTTTACACAATGTATGTTATGACGTTAGGTCGATTCTACAACGTTTCTAAGTCTATGTTCGGGGCCCAGTACGCAGTATCGAATTAGGAATAATTTATTAAAAAAATCCCATGGGAACGTGGATAAAACCGCTGGTACAATTACTAATTAAAATTGTAGATTTTTCAGACATCTCAATAAGACCACCTCCCTAAGGACGCCTACACAAATCAATTGGATAAAAATACTCTCTTTTATTGATCGAAAAAAATGCAGTAAAAGAATAATTGATTCTGAGAAATTTCATCGTATACCAATTTCATCTGAATTATAGTTGTGGGTGCATTATCTCTACCCACGTCCTTAAGTTCGCTGCACTGGTCTCTCTGAAGCCCTTCACATTAGCTGTTGAATCTGGCTAGAAAATTTCATGGGGATTTGTTGAGAAAATATACGAACTGAAAATAACTTGAAAAAAAAAAAGAACCGACTTCAGGCAGTAAAATATTAAGACTTGATGAGATTGATAAGATGATTTGGTGGTTTTAATCCTTTGTGTAATTTTTTGTTAAATGTTTATAAATAATTATTTATAAATATTTTTTTTTATTTAGCCTCTTTTGTGTCCCACTGCTAGGCAAAGGCCTCCCCCCATTCTCTCCATTTGTGTCTGTTCTGGACCACCTCACGCCACCTGGAGGCCCAGAACAAATAAATATAGTTCAAGTAAAAGATTTAAGCTAGTATAATTGTTGAAACTTTCTCTACTGCACACATAACTTCTTAGGTTGACTGGTAGAAAATGCATTAACATTAATGTTAATGGACTTAAGTCCGCCAATTATGTCGTTTCATCTTTCAAACAAAAAAAAAAGCATCCAACTCGGTTCATCCAGTCAAAAGTTTTGAGGTAACGTACTGTTGAATCGAGAACGTCCTTTTTTAAAGTCGTTTTATTCCAGAAATAAACTCTACTTCTGATTTCACTGTACCACGGTTAGCACAAAGTAGCATAAGCAGATACCTAGAAATGGGTATCAGATTTATATGAAATAATACATTTTCAATTTATGTGAATTTACAGGAGAAATACGACTTGAAATCTAGACCGAGTGCTTTAAAATATTTTTCTTCTTATCTTCAAACGCTACAATTTCGCAAAGAAAATATTAAATCTACAGAAAGATACACGGTAAAGTGAAACTGGTGCCTAGAAATGTATTGAAACTGCACCAACAATGGTTGATTTCCGGTGGGGGTAAGCAGTAGCGTTTGATCTCCTGTTTTGTTTCATATTCATGTTTCTTTTGCTTTTTTCAATTGTAAGTGTTTGTGGAATTATCTGTCAAGGATGTTACAACACATTTTGGACAACATGAATTTTGGTCAAATCCACGATTATAAGCTGGAATATAAAAAAGGATGTGGAATGACTTGCCGGAGTCTGTGTTGCCTGCGCATATAGACTGGAGGTCTTCATGTTGCGGGTAAATAGGTACCTAATGAACAAGTGTGCTCCATGGTAGACCACATCGCTGCTTAACATCAGGCAGGATGGTGGTCAAACGCTTGTTCATTGAGTAAAAAAAAGCGAATAATTTTAAAGAAAAAAGACTCGACTTCAACTAGTACTTACTAGCCGCCCTTCCATATTTTTTTTTAAAGTTCCTCTCCATCACATCATTAATATCCGTACAACCACAAAAAAAAACAAAAATTTTTTTCGAATCGACTTCAAGTTAGTCTTTCTCAATTCCACCTTTAACCTATTCGTATGTTTTTTTTATGTTTGTCCTTTATGAAGCGATACTTTTTTTGGTTGGAAAGAAGATATTTCAAAGGTGGTCCTTTGATAAGCAAATGGGGTGTTGATGCCGGCAAACCAGATATTATTATCAGCCCATACCTGTCCACTGCTGGACATAGGCCTTTCCAATTGCACGCCATTGTGATCTATTTTCTGTTTCTCGCATCCAACTTCTGCCAGCCATCTTGCGCATATCATCAGTCCACCTTGTCTGAGGGTGTAGGACGCCCTCAGGCAAGGTGGACTGATGAGTCCGTTTGCCGAGACGCGGTCTCCACTCGAGAACTCGTTTGCCCCAACGGTCATCGGTTCTAGGGCTAATGTGGCTGGCCACTGCCACTTCAGCTTGCTAAACCGATGAGCTATGTCGATGACTTTGGTTCTCTGTTGGATCATTTCATTTCTGATTCGACCCTTCAGAGCAGACCAGATAAATCGAGGGTAATTTAAAAAAAATCATAAAGGCGACTAGTATTTTATTTTATCTACACTCCTTATCAATAAACGCACTGTCTCTCTGTGGCTCTTATTTTATTGCAATAGCCTCTCTCACATCTATTGGGAGAAATAATACAACAGTAAGTGCGCCTCAGAGTGTAGTCCACAACAGAATGGTTTCGAACCCTCTTCCCTGTCACCCGTACGCGGGGGTAAAGTAAGATGAAACGCCCGACAACTCCCTAGGGCACGTTAATTTGAAATGTAATTTTTCTTTTTCATTTGACGTGGACGAGCAATGAACTCGGGTCCCTCGTGGTCAAGGCTTTAGCTGTTTTTTTGGTTAAATACTAGAGGTTTTCTCTGTCTGAAATTAAAACCAGAAATTTGTGTCTAAAATGTTTCTTTTTCAGTGTTCTGCGACGAAGATTTTCTTTTATTTAAAGCTAGTGGAATATTTGCGATTTCATTCGCGCAGCTTCAGTATTAATTTCTATTAAAAAATACTGCCACATAGTTTTGAATAGAGCGTCTGTGGATAGAGCGTCTGTGGTCCAGTTGGTCGGACCCTTGACTTGTAACCGGGAGGGCCCGGGTTCGAGTCCGTCTACTGGACGTGTACCAATGGGACTCTTTTTCAGAGCCTATGTACGCAACGCAACGCTCATACGGTGAAAGACAACATCGTGATGAAACCCGCACACCACAAGGTGTGTGATCCCTATAACGGCGATGGGCTCACCCCCTGTCACGTTGGGTTAAATACGCTTGGTGAACCGTGGGTAAGTTTTTTTTTTTTGTATACAATAAATCCAAAAAATAAAGTTTTCTGATATTAATTTCTACCCCCCTTTTTACCCCTCCCAAGGAATACATTTAGGAAAATACTGTCTTATCTATATAAATAAAAATGAATCGCCGTTCGTTAGTCTGGCTAAAACTCGAGAACGTTGTTTGATCGACGTTTCGACATAGTTACATAAGCCATGCTCACGAGCTGGTAATATCCGGTTAAAACTTTAAAATGTCAGTATGCGTTTCTTTAAAAAAATAGTCTGTGACTGTACTCTGTGGAGGTTGCAGGTGTGTGTGGAAAATGCTATAAAAATATTATAATATTAAAAGATATCTCTTTTCACTGAGTTATAACTCAGTGAGAAGATTACGGATCCTTCAAATAAAATGGCAAGAATAAATACAAATCTTTAGTGTCAGAAATAGCATCAACTTTATAATGATATTCCAAGCAAAGTTATTTATAGAAAAACTGAGCTTGTATTAGCGTGAATTTGATAAGAAAAACAAGCTTTAGTTAGGTATTTTACTTTAGTTTAATGTGTAGGTACGGTCGCCTAAGCAATTGGTATGTCACCCTAAAGTAAAAATGTATGTGAATGTTAATAGGTAATAAGGTTCATTTTTACTTGTCACACTTGTATGAAAGCTTATCAACACTGATATACCACTTTTTTGGTGTGTAAAGTACCGCGAATTTTATCAATCAATTAGCTAATCTGGCAAACGTTTTGCCTGTATACATTATTAACAGGGTTTCTCTGCTGTTATATGCAATGCTGTTATGTCAAGTATCACTCCATCTACTAAAAAAAATAACCGCATCAAAATCCGTTGCGTAGTTTTAAAGATTTACTCATACATAGGGACAGACAGCGGGAGCAAGTGTGCTCCATCGTAGACCACATCGCTGCTTAACATCAGGCAGGATGGTGGTCAAATGCTTGTACATGTTTTTTTTTTTTTTTACGTAGCCTGTTTTGTTTCCCACTTCTAGGCAAAGGCCTCCCCCCAAAAAGCATTTTTGCGTCGTAATAGCCCGCTTTAGGCCCATAGATACATAAATGTAAAGTTTATTCTAACACGTCTGGATACGGGAATCGAACCGCGAATTCCTTAGTCTTATATATAAAAATCAATGCCACTTTTCGTTGTCATGATATAACTCCGGAACGGGTGGACCGATTTCGCTAATTCTTCCTTTGTCGTGCTTATTAATGACAGCAGAAGGTTCTTATGAAAGAAAAAAAATGACATCCACTGCTGGGCACAAGCCACCCTGGAGGTTATACTAATTTTATAGTTAAGACAGTGCCGAGTCCACTAGTTATTTATATATTAACAGTACATTTAAACCATAATGGCCCTTTTTTATTACAACCATAGAAAATTCACGAGAAATATTCTCATTTTCATATAAGTCGACCACCGAAAGGATAATATCAAAGGAAAAGCAATAGTGGCATAATAATCATCCCTTTGATATATTTATGCTGTTATAGGATCCTCTTTGGTAGAAAATAGGCTATGTTCGCTGATAAAGCGACCCATTACGGTCAGTGGCTTTGATTTAGTTTAAAGGCAATCCTGTTACTAAACCCCCGTCTATCTCTCCTATTACGGCTTCGCTATTGTCATCGGCATGGTGTTGCGAATCTTTTTCGACTTGATGAAATAAAGAGATATAAAAGCATAACCACACACGTATACTAACATACTATATTGAGAGACAAAGAGCGTCTGTGGTCCAATTGGTCGGATACTTGATTTGTAAGGGGGAGTTGGAGGTCGCGGGTTCGAGTCCGGCTACTGGACGTGTACCAATGGGACACTTTTCCAGAGCCTATGTACGCAACGCAACGCTCGTACGGTGAAGGACAACATCGTGATGAAATCCGCACACCGTAAAGTGTGTGAACCCTATAACGGCGATGGGCTCACCCCCTGTCACGTTGGGTTAAATACGCTCGGTGAACCGTAGGCATTTGCTTATTAAGCAAGTGCCTCTGCCTGCCCCGCTTTGGGATTAAAAGGCGTGAAGTGTGTGTGTATACTATATTGAGCAGATTAGCATACAATGTAACATGTTGCCCTCCTTATAGGCTACCACTAATATTTTAATAGTAAGAGAAGAAGAAAGAACATTTGCGAACAAAATCAATAATTAGGTTCGCTAGTTAGACAATGGTACATATTAATTATATACCATATTAAACGACATTAAACAAATAGTAAACAATTCAATACAAAACACATGGAGTAGCGAATGTAGCAAGATTTTTTTTCGCAGTACGGAGATGTCGATATTTTTGTTATAAGTATCGGTCATCAAGACAAAAGCTGAATGCATTGCAAAATTAAAAAAAAACTGAAAATATCTTATTTAGGTTTATTTATTTATCGCAAAAAAAAACGTGACAGGACCTCCTTTTAAGTTAGAATAACTTGTAATAGGAAGACTAGCTCTTTCACGGTGTACTTAAATAAACAATCGCAATTAACCCCCTTACCAATAAACGCGTTGTCACTTATACAACGGTTATTACAGGTCTACTTGAACTGGTTATTCCGCATTTGATATACAACTGACAAGTTAAGTTGAGCTTTGTGTATCTTCGAAATAGCAATTCCGCCATTATTAGTAAGGCCCTAAAAGTTTAAAATGGGTATCATAGCGCGAAAATTAACCAAAGACAAGCATTCAGCTTACCTTCGTTGTTTGCCCGACGTTTCGACACAGTTACATGTGTCGTGGTTACGAGCTGACTTTTAAACGTTTAATATCATGTCAGTGCGTGTTTCTTTAAAGAAATTATTTATCATACATACATACACTTTACGCCTGTCTCCCAGAGAGGTAGGCAGAGACTATAGATCTCCATTTGTCACGGTCCTGACATAACCCTTTCGCTTCATCTACATTCATACATCTTTTCATACATGACCTTTGGTTTCGAGTACTTTCATACTTTTCATCAATTATTTATCAATCCCAATGTTATCTATTTTACCTTCCGTCAGAGAGAAGGAACGGCTTTTCCACCGCAACCCTGGGTGCTGGCGGCTCCATGTTCTCTGCAACAAGAAAATTAAAATTATCATTCATAGGTCCGCTTTTCCTCATATAATTTCTCCAGGGGATTAAGACTGACATTTCAGTAGCAGCGATATCGTGGTGATACAGCGAAACCTCTTTTTGAGACCAAATCTATTTCAGAGCTAGATTTTTTCGCATATTTGTAAAATGTTCATTAGTAAATTCTTTTTTTTATTTATTTATTTTCAAACCTTACACTAACATTACAGTATTTACCAATGCGCTAGCGTATGTGACAGTAAATGATTTATAATTTACTTAAATAATTATTACATTCCAACAAAACGATAAATTAGACATCAAATAACAATACAAATTTCAACATAATAAGAATTTAAATAAAGATATATAGAAAAAAACAGTAAATAATAATTTCTAAAATAACATTCAGTAAAACACAATTAATTTACATGCAATTTTCTTCACCGTACATAAAAAAAAGAAAAGGAAACAATTGCACTAATTCAAGTCTTTCATAGCTTATCGCGAATAAGTAGCCTTATGAACCCACTTTGTGTGCAACAGAAAACGTCTTAAAAAGACAAACGCTTGGCCCCCATCCTGCCTGATGTTAAGCAGCGATGTGGTCTACGATGGAGCACACTTGTTCTTTAAGTACCTATTCAGCTCAGTGACTTGAAGACCTTCAGACTGTACTGCGCAGGAAACACAGACTCCTGCAAGTCATTCCACATACTGGCGGTTCGCACTATGGCAGACGCAAACCGTTAATGATTACGATTGAAACGGCTGTTTTGTAGATTTTAAGTCTAGTTATTTCTGGTCTGAGTTTACGAAGCATGTTGCTTTTTATGCAGATTCTGAGTATCTATAATATCATTGAGTCTAATGCCGAGCATAATTAATTGAAATAGAACTAGTAAGTGTCTAAGATGTTGTAAAGGGCTGGGTGAAAGGTCGCCCCAGAAGGACAACCATCGACCAGAATGGTGATGTGGAAGGGTGCGTGAAAAGTACTCGAAACCGAAGATCATGTATGAAATGATGTATGAATGGAGGTGAACAGACAGGACAGACAAATGGTGATCTGTAGTATCTGCCTGCCCCTCTGGTAGACAGACGTGAAGTGCATGTATGTATAAAAGTATTTACTTACTAGTAGTGGTGTCTCTATTTTCGAAAATTCAGGCTAAATTAAGTATTATAAAATGAATATACAAAAAGTTTTCCAATTTCATAGAAAATCCACGGATGATCCTCTATCCATGAAGCTCTTATCTACCTAAAGCGCGATACTCATGTAATCTATTGGATTAAGCTTTCACTCGCGTTTTGTAAATATAAAGTGGGTATTTGCGTGGAATTTACCTTTGGAAAATATTATGCAATTTTTTTGTCAATTATGTTTATTATTTTGTAGGTACAGTACGTAAATATTTAAGTACATAAGTTTTCTTTAATAATATTACGTACATAACGGGGCCGCCCAAGGCGTGGTGCGACGAGATCATCCGCTAGGACAAAAACTGGTGGATATCAGCGCAGAATCGGGAAGAGTGGAGAAAGGGAAGCGAGGCCTTTGCCCTGCAGTGGGATCCAGTAGGCTAGTAATAATAATAATAATTTCCTTTCCTGATAGGTATTTCTTATAAAATTTAGCTTACTATATACCGCAGCGGTGTCACTTGTACCCATTGTTTTTAATCTATATCTCCGTAATTTTTTATTACGAATCTTTCGAATTTCACAATTTTTGCAAATTTATTAAACACCATGAATAAGCCTCAGACCACTATCCTGCCCGATGTTAAGCAGCGATGTGGTCTACGATGGAACAAACTTGTTCATTAGGTACCTGTTTACCCTAGTGAAGAACTCCAGAGTATACTGCGAAGGAAACACAGGCCCTGGCTTGTAATTCCAATGGCCTCTATGAAGTTTAATGCAAACCGTTTGGTTCAATAACATTTGGCCGTTCTCCTAGTTGTCCCAAAAGCGTAATGGGGGTACTAGGCTATGCAACTCCGTAGCAAACTTTCCAAAATGCACCCGATGGAAGACAGGCTCGCAACCTTGCGGCGATGCCCTAGGCTGAAATTTTGGAAAATACTTTCTTAGCTATATATATAAAAATGAATAGATGTTCGTTAGTCTCGCTAAAACTCGAGAACGGCTGGGCCGATTTGGGTAATTTTGGTCTTGAATCACACGTGGAAGTCCAGAGAAGGTTTAAAAGGTGTTTTTTTACTAATACATGGGGTACAAAAGCGATCTCCTATGGAAAAACAAATATTTGCCGGGACAACTAGTAAATCTGTTATATAGAAACTAATTGATGTTCGTTAGTCTTGCAAAAACCGATTTGGCTAATTTTAGTCTTAAATTATTCGTGGAAGTCCAGGGAAGGTTTAAAAGGTGTATTTCTTCCAATACACGGGGTACAAAAGCGACTTCCTATGACAAAACAAATGTTTGCCGGGGATAAATAGTAGTTAACACATATATTCTAACATAGTCATAGACATAACATAGATGTTTTTAAAAACATGTTTAGTCATAATAAACGCGAGTAAAAGCGTAAAACTGGCTCTAGCTAACGAGATAAGAGCCGCAATGTTGGCTTAACTCTGCGAGTAAATACGCAAATAATTTATGTGTTGAAATTATTAAACCCTGACTGCCGGAGGCAAGTATTTGATTTAATATTCAGAATCAAATCAATCATCAGTTATAATACATAACTAAAGGGTTACTAGAGTTAGTGTACGGGAATTTATCGAGAAAAGCTTGATTGAATAACAACTTTTTTATTAACAACTAGTTGTCTCGGAAAACATTTGTTTTGCCATAGGAAGTCGCCTTTGTATCCCGTGTACTGGAAGAAAGATTTTACACCTTCGCTGGTCTTCCGATGTGACGTGTATGTAATGCAAGACCAAAATTAGCCAATTCGGTCCAGCTGTTCTCGAGTTATAGCGAGACTAACGAACATCGATTCGTTTTTATATAATAAAAGATAGAACGAAAATATTCCACACAAAATAGCGTTGATGATTTTAAAATGTGACTCCAATTCCTTTGTTTACAATTTAATTATTTTGTTTTTAATTTTTTTTTGTTTTTTTCTGTTATTTCTACTGTTGTAATCTTTTCTTTCTTTTTCTTTTAAAAGGGCTCTATAATTTAATTATTCTCTCTGCTTATCCCTTTGTTTACCATTTTTGTTATATATTATATATGTACATATGTGTGTGTCAACTCAACAACAATGGTAGTACACACATCAAAAGTGTCTAGGGATCAAAAACATTTTTAGCTCTAAAAAAATCTAATTTATTTAAATCAAATCTAATCTTCTAGATTGGTCTCCTACCTAATTCGCCATGCCTGTATTATCACCACATTTTGAATAAATTATGAATGAATTCATTTTTTGTAAAATATATTCTTGATTGCAGCAATCTTCCAAAATGTTCTTGATCCTTTTGATGACAGACACTTTTGATGTGCGTATTTAACTACCCGTCATGATTTTTCAGTTTGTGACATCAAGTTTTACGCCGCAGGACACGGGACTCCCCCAATGATTTCCATGATCATTTGAGGGGAAAATAAATAAATAAATACACTTCACACCGTTTAATCTCAAAGCGGGGTAGGCAGAGGCACTTGCTAAATCAAAAGCCCACGGTTTTCTAAGCGTATTTAACCCAACGTGGCAGAGGGTGAGCCCATCGCCGTTATAGGGTTCACACACCTTGTGGTGTGCGGGTTTCATCACGATGTTGTCCTTCACCGTGTGAACGTTGCGTTACGTACATAGGTTAAAAAGAGTCCTATTGGTACACGTCCAGTAGCCGGACTCGAACCCGTTTAATAATGTATGGTATCATATAACTACCCGTCATGGTTTTTAAGTTTTTGACTTCAAGTTTGGAGAAAAATGGTAATCAGTCTTCATCATCATCATAACCCACATAACGTCCATTGCTAGACGAGGGCCTCCTCCAATAATTTCGATGATTATTTGGGGGGAAATTTGTAATCAATCTCAATTCATTCATTCGTCATGTCATCCCACTAAAGTCACTAGGTTTCATTCATTCATTCAGATGTGACAAATTAGCCTTGCTGCGCTGAATGGAGAATAGCTAGGATTATGTAACGTACTACCAAGTATTATTTCATTGTGTAATTTGTGCAAGGTTCAGTATGAAATTGGCCAGCTTTTGTCTCTGGACTAATTACAAAGCTTCCGTTGCAATCAGCAGGAATCGCGCCGACTAAATTAACTTTGGTTGTTATTTCTAGCTCTTTATGATGTTGCCAGAAAATCACGTTATCATACTACGTGTAAAAAAGGACGCCGAGCAATGGTCTTAGAAACGTTGTTGGGCTTGTCAATATGAACAACTTTTACTATAGTGATAATGCGTAGCAAAGCAAAAAAAAAAATCTCCATACATAAAAGACTATTTTTTTTTGCCTCGGGAGATTACATTTTGTATTAAGATGGATTTTTTTTATCATTTCCCCGCATTGTCGCCATAGCAAAAGTTGTTCATATTGACGTGCCCAACAACGTTTCTAAGACCATTTCTCAGGGTCCATTTATAGTCTGTATTGGCTTCTTGTTATAACGACAGTATCTCGATTTGACTAATTAGGCACGAAAGAACGAAAGCTTTTGTTCCAGGAAATTAACAAGGAACCGTTGGCTTTTGTTCCGCGGAATCGTCGTGAAAGATTTTTTTTTTTCATTAAGTTTAATATCTCTGGACTGGTCACCGGACAACAACAATATTATACGTTCATTGTAAAAAAAAATTGTTTGATAAAATATAAATTAACACACTTTATAAATTAATAATGTTGTTCTGTAATATGCTCGTTTAAATACTACAGCGTTGAAATGAATAAATTCAATAAAAGATTATTTTTTATTACATTGGAATGACTTGCCGGAGTCTGTGTTTCCTGCTCATTATATAGTAGTCTGGAGGTATTCAAGTCACTGGGGTGAATAGGTACCTAATGAACAAGTGTGCTCCATCATAGACCGCATCGCTGCTTGACATCAGGCAGGATAGTGGTCAAGCGCTTGTCCATTGTGTTAAAAAAAAGAAGGTACGTTTTTTTCCAAATGTACGCCGAAACCACTTCATCATCAGCCGATACTTGTCCACTTGTCTGGAGATCTTCAAGTTACGGGTACATAGGTAGTTAATGAATAATGCCTCATCGTAGACCGCATGGCTACTTAACATCAGGCAGTATAGTGGTACAATGGTTGTTCATCGTGTTTAAAAAAACTACCTGAAAGAAATCGCTCTTAGCAATCAGGGCGCAATTTTTACATTGGATTTTTTTACTTTTGTAATATAATATACTGAGCAATAAAGAGTAAGTAGGTATATTCATTAATTAACAATGGGAAATTTCAATGGCTCTTGTTTCTTTCAGTTATGACAGATGGCGCTAGCTGTATAATTAGGGGATAAACGTCAACGAAACTTCAATCAGTCAATATTGAAGGTGACAGTAATTTTTTTATTGTTTACTAGGTGTCTCGGCAAATATTTGTTTTGCCATAGGAAGTCGCCTTTGTACCCCGTGTATTGTATAACGAACAGCAATTCATTTTTATATACAGGGAGTTACAAAAACCTGCAGTGTGAGTTTAAAAATTCCCCATTGATAAAACATTTAAAAGAAAAAAATAGCATGCGAATTTTTTTGCCTTCAGTTTAAATACACATAATAATATGACGAGGGGTGTTAGTAGTAGGTACTGGGTAGACATCACGAAGAAAAGCTGAAAAAGTTTTGCAAACTTATACTAGAAAAAGTTCCGAAGTTTACCTACCTTGTTAGGGAACACAAATTGCTATTGAATTGTGGCTATTTAGTAAGTAGGTTTGTACAGTTTTTCTTTACTTACTTTTCTATTCCATGATAGATATTTGTCTTTTTTAACCTCCGTAGCAAAAAGAGGGCTGTTATAAGTTTGTCTGTGAATTTCTCTGGGTATCTGTCTGTGGAATCAAGAAATCTTTAATTTCGATTTAATTAACTTAATTTCGATGTTTCGAACTAATAAAGTTATTCAAGTTTTTTTTTGTTTGAAAGCTGATTTGATCCAGCGTGTTCTTAGATATAATTTGATCGACATCGGTTGACCCACTTAAAAGTCGAGGGGATTTAAACTGGAGATGAAAAATTTTACTTGAGTAAATGAGTCAAATATGTGTAAGTAGTATATGTATAAAATATGTATGTATAAGTGGTGTATCAAAAATGGAAGGGTACAGTCGGCCAAGAATCTGCTCTACCACCCTAAGGTTGAAACTCATTATGAATGTCATTAGACATTAAGGTTCATTGTTCACTTATCACAATATACCAACTCTACCTTATTGATGTTTTAGTGACACAGGAAGTGTCATCAAAACTGATAGACC
>SJJU01007315.1:0-19449 GCA_012932125.1 Conopomorpha cramerella
GCACCGCAATACTGACACTCCTCTTCCCCTGCGGCCACTCGTCGCCGCCATCTAGCGGTGGCGGCCCCGCAAGGGCGCGGAGGATAGGGACAGCGGCGGCGGTCGGAATACCGACTGTCCTCTCCCTCCGCGACCTTCAGTGCGGCTGCGTCATGGGACGCAGCCTGACCGCTAGCTGCAGGCTCAAAGGCGAGCCCGAGACAGTGGTCCCTCTCGGGCCGGCCAGTCTGCAACAGACCGGCCCAGTGCTTCACCTCTTAGCTTCACCGGGTGCCCCTACCCGGGTACTAAGCCCCCTCGCCACGACAAGGCGGGAACACATAGAGGGGGAGAAATATATATATGCCTTAACTATTAATATGAATATAAAAGTATATAAGTATAACCTCCAGGGTAACCTGTGCCCACCAGTCGATGTCACTAAATATTTTTAAAACTATCCTATCTCTCAAATTGGACGAAATTACATAGAAATGCCAACTTTTGAGAATATCGGTAGCCTTGGTGAAGAGTTAATTGGGAACAAACATCATGACACTGGATTTTTATATATTAAGATATATTATACACATAGTAATATACATACACACCAGTGGCGTGCACACCATATAGGCAAAAAGACACTGCCTACCTAAGTATTTTGGCTACCCGACCTAATAATAGAGTTATTGCGAGATCCTCTTTTGTTGTACTCACGACATAGGCTAACGAAGGTCCTGTGTTTTGTGGGTGATTAGATGGTTACCTATATTTCGTAAAGACAAGTTACCTATACATAGGTGTCAATTCTTGGGGATTACTGCATACCTTGTTGTAAAAGCCAGCGCACGCCACTGTCACACACATATATATATATACACATATAAGTACTTACACAATAATACATATCATACCTACAACTTTAGAGTTTCACTCTTGTTTCCCTAGATAGTGCTCATGCTCTTTCCTTTTATACCTAAATGTAAACTGTGTTGGATTTCCTAATATCTAGGGGGAGATCATTCCAAAGTCGAATGGCCTTCACAGTAAAAGAATTCGCGTAGCCCGCCATATTAAATCGTCAAAAGAGTACCGATTATGGTATGGTATCGTGCATCGCCTGAAGAGTTGAGTGTAGTGCAAGTTTTGGACTCTGTCGAGCTGAGTAGGGTTGCCAACTATACTGTTAAAAACAATATTATACTGTTTTTCACTACAAAATACTTTTTACTGTGGAACAAAAAGTATAAAAAATACTGTTTTCAGCATCAAAAATGTTACACTATTATAACAGGGGTGGGGCGTAATCTTGTGGCCTAATTTTTTTGTCCACCAGTTTATATACAAATACACGATGCAATTTTAACCGTCGTGTATAGGGGGTGTATCATAATTCTGTTATGATACAACCTGTATACTTACTTATATTGAAAAAGGCTGAGTCAACGCAGACATATGCGTCTTACTTTTATATTTATGTTACAAAAGGATTATTAACACTTCACTTCACGCCTTTTAATCCCAAAGCGGGGTAGGCATAGGCACTTGCTAAAGCAAATGCCCACGGTTCACCAAGCGTATTTAACCCAACGTGACAGGGGGTGAGCCCATCGCCGTTATAGGGTTCACACACCTTGTTGGTGTGCGGGTTTCATCACGATGTTGTCCTTCACCGTACGAGCGTTGCGTTGCGTACATAGGCTCTGATTGAAAAGAGTCCCATTAGTACACGTCCAGTAGCCGGAATCGAACCCGCGACCTCCCGATCAAAAGTCAAGTATCCGACCAACTGGACCAGAGACGCTGACATTATTGGATTATAAATATTACGTCCGAATTTATTGATATTAACGAAATGGGCACTGGTCAACTAGTGTTAAATAAAATTAATACATATTATTAAGTAAATAAAATACTGTTCATTTTTCTAAAATACTGTTTAATTTGTTTTCTTAGGCCTAAATATACTTTATTTCTTGTAAAAAAAAGTTGGCAAGCCTAGTCGAGCTTCTTTTTACGGTCTCCCCTCTTCAGTGAGTGTACAAGTGATAGACTATAGTGAGCCGCTTGTGCCTGGTGATGTGTCCCCTGTTGCTGGTCCCAGTGGAGTTACATACATACATACACTTCACGCCTGTCTCCCAGAGGGGTAGGCAGAGACTACAGATCTCCATTTGTCACGGTCCTGACATACCCCTTTTCGCTTCATCTACATTCATACATCTTTTCATACATGACCTCCGGTTTTGAGTCCTTTTCACGCCACCTTCGGTCAGGACATCACCAATCTGGTCTTTATATGTCCTTCTGGGGCGACCTCTACTCACCCGGCCCATTACATCACCCATATAAATGGAGATTTTATACCGGGATGAGAGTGACATTGAGGTGAAGTGTGTCCCGATAATGAGCGATCTGCTGAAATACTGGTGCCACTTATAAAGAAACATGTTCAGGAAGGGGGCATGGGCTCACCCCCTGTCACGTTGGGTTAAATACGCTTGGTGAACCGTGGGTACTTGCTTTAGCAAGTGCCTCTGCCTACCCCTCTTTGGGATTAAAGGCGTGAAGTGTATTTTTGTTCAGGAAGGTTTCATTATCCATACTGATTATTGGAGAGGGTCAATTACAGTGACCCTGTGAATAAGTTTGTGGCACCAGATGGGACACATACCCAAAGAATAGAGAGCCAGTGGCGTGGTCTTAAAAAAGCTTTTCTACAGCAGCACAATAAAAGAGATTTCAAGGACTGGCTCTGTGAATATTCTTGGAGACGAAAAATAAAATATTGTGATCCATTTGATGAACTCATTAAAGCAATTATTAATTATATTCTGGTTCAAAGAATCTCCATAGCCTTCCAGAGGGGTAGTGTGTTGGGCACTTTCGAAAAGGACACTTGTGACTTTTAAGTAAATGTAAATATCATTGTTCTCATTATATTAAATGTTTAAAACGGGTATTATAGCGCGAAGATTAATCAAAGACAAGCATTAATCTTCGCGCTATAATACCCGTTTTAAACATTTAATATCATGTCAGTGCGCGTTTCCTTAAAAAAATATTGTTCTCATTGACTTTAATGTGTGAACTAATACTGAATATTTTGATTTCTAATTTTGATAATTAATTGATTTTGATTTTTAATTGTGATTTTTAATAAAGTTTTAAGTTCAACTCATGTTACAAGTTTTTTTTTTCTGTTTTCTTTTATAATTTTGGTGTGTTAGTTCTTAAGTTAGTAAATAAATATATTATTTAGGTATAATACATAGAATTTGAATCCTGAATGAAATTATTATTGATTGTAATTTATTGATTCTGATTGTAATATAATTGATTCTAGTGTTATTAGGGGTACTTTAAAAAATATCCATTAATATTTATAATTAAGTATCCTTAAATTGTGATTATATGATTTAAATGTATAGATAATTTAAATCAATATTATACTACCGATAAAGAAAATTGTGTAATTAAGGGTTGGAAATAAATGTTTATTGCGAAATAAACAAACAAATTGGTGGTCAAACGCTTGTTCATAGTGATTAAAAAAAAAAAATAGTGTTGTTTTAATTTTAAGTGTAGGTTTCAGACCTGGGAGACAAGTAGGTAAAAGTAGGATACTAGATGAAAGTAGGGGTAGAAACAATAGGTTAAGTTAGGTTTAGACATTAAGAAGAAAAAAACCAGAGCGAGTGGAGCTTGGGTTACTTACAATAAAAAGTTATTAACTTTTCTAAGTTTCTAAACTTTATCCAACTTGTACTAGTTTAATTCTGGATGCTGGGGATTTGAGGGATATTTTTTATATTCATTAGGTAGGTAGGTATTTTGTTATTGTTTAATTTTATAGACGGCATATTGTATTATCATAGTTTGCATGTTAATTTAATTTAATAATAAAGAATATATATATATTTATTATTATATTATTTTTTATTTTATTTTTTTTGCTATTTCCTCGGTATTACACCGGACTCTTAGTAGTGACGGGCCGAAGCCAAGTCAAAACTATCAATGGATGACAGTTACGATGATGTGTGTGTGTGAGTGTTTTGTGTAAACTTTCGGACTATTCTACATGTGTTCAGTATGATTGCCTTCTGCAGTGTTATGTACGTACTTGGATGTAGATCCAGCGCTCGTATCGCTTGGTGGAGTTGTTTTGGTACTACCCCTGTTGTGGACATTACAATTGGCACTATTGTAACTTTCTTAAGGCCCCACATGCGTGTAATTTCATCCTTAAGGTCTACATATTTACTCAGTTTCTCCGAGATGGTATTCTGAATATTGTGAGTATTCGGTACAGCTATGTCGATTAAAAGCGCTGTTTTCTTAATTTTATCGAGAAGAGTGATGTCAGGTCTGTTATGGTGGATAGTTCTATCAGTTATAATAGCTCGGTCGTAATACATTTTGAAGCTGTTGTTGTCAATTACGGTTTTGGGCGTATATTTATAATAAGGGAGTGGTGAATCTGTCAGGAGTTTATATTTGTGGGCTAACTTTTGATGAATTATGTTGGCGACTTGATCATGGCGATGCTTATAATCACTTTGGGTGATTGCTCTACAGGCGCCAGTAATATGCTGAATAGTTTCAGGAGAACTCTTGCACAATCTGCACAGGTCATCTGTCATGTTAGGTATTTTAATTATATGTTTTTGATAGTTTTTTGTTTCTATGACCTGATCCTGGATGGCCACCATAAAACCCTCCGTTTCGGGAAAGAGCTGACCGTGTCTGAGCCAGGCGTTCGACGCTACTATGTCGACGTGTGGTTGGCACAGATCTTGGCGGTGTCGTCCATGAAGGGTTTTTTGAGTCCAGTCCGTTATTTTTTGTGTTTTTTCTGTTATATGTTCATTCCCTTGTTTTTGTCTTATTATTAAATAAGTTTAATTCTAGTATTGACAACTGGGGGCGTTTCCGCAGCCCCCACACCCCCTGCTCCCCAAAATCGATGGGCTATATTTTACAGTTTTACCGCATTTATTTTCATTAGATAAAACCATCAAAAAATAAAAATCAGTTTACATAGCAGTGGGGCCTCATTTTTTTTTTGCCCCAGGGCCCTTGGTTACCTAGCTACGCCACATCCCAGTGCCTGCCTACGGTCCGGGGGTAAGATTAGTGCTGCCTATCTACTAACATTAAAAATAGGAAATTTATGAATACCTACACACATCAAAAGTGTCTAGGGATCAAGAACATTTTAAGCTCTAAAAAAATCTAATTTATGTAAATCAAATCTATTAATCTTCTAGATTGCTCTCCTACCTAATTCACCATGCCTGTATATGCCTCCTATAATGCCCCAATGACTTATCGCCACATTTTGAATAAATTATGAATGAATTCAGTTTTTGTAAAATATATTCTTGATTGCAATCTTCTAAAATGTACTTGTTCCCTAGACACTTTTGATGTGTGTATTTATCATTACGTAGACAAGTATAGGTACTTACCTATTACAAACGTAGCCCACGACTTGAGTTGACCGGATTAAAAACTCGAGAGCGACTTGTACAACCACGCTACCACAATGCAGCAATTCTCTTGCCGACTACGTCAGTATCTCTATAATTTGTGTTGCCGACTGCTGACTTCACGTTCGCGGCTTTCCCAGGACATAGACAAAACCAAAGACCATAGAATAATATGTATTACGTACAACTGGAAGGTTCACTCGGAAAACATGCACATATTATTAGGCTCAGGCCATAAACAACTAGACTTGCAATCCGAAACTGACGATGACATTTAGAATAAAACGATACAACAGAATGTGTGAGAGAGTAAGAGAGAGAATTTGTTTTTGGTCTCAGCTGGCAGGCATTGTGAAAGGGGCACACACAGCGAAGGTTTTGTGCTCAGACCACTAGAGATGGGTTTCTATCCGAGTATTTATCCGCTGTAGGATAAATATCCATAAATACTCGTATTTACTCGAGTATTTATCCAAAGTGAGAGTAAATATTTTGCTTCTTGTTCTTTTAAAAAAACAGGATTGGCGTTGACTTGGTCGCTTGATTGCGTATTTATACAATTATTTATTGTTTTATTACTATTAAATTAATTACTTAATTAATGTTTTTAAGTAATATATCTATTTTATACAAATCAAAGCCACTTTTCGTTGTCATATCATAACTCCGGAACGGGTGGACCGATTTCGCTAATTTTTTCTATGTTGTGCTCATTAATGACAGAAGAAGGTTCTTATGAAAGAATAAAATGACATCCACTGCTGGGCACAGGCCACCCTAGATGTGCATATTAATGGTTAATACAGGACAACGTCTGTCGAGTCCACTAGTATAATTATAATTTATGTATGGTCCATTTATTGTATGCGTAGGTCTAACTGTTTTATTTTATTATTGTAATTATTATTATATTATCTATCTATCTTATATATATTAAAAATCAATGCCACTTTTCGTTGTCATGGTATAACTCTGGAACGGGTGGACAGATTTCGCTAATTTTTCTTTTGTTGTGCTTATTAATGATAGGAGAAGGTTCTTATGAAAGAAAAAAATTACATCCACTGCTGGGCACAGGCCACCCTGGATTACCTAGTTATTTTAATTTTAATATTCATATTAATAGTTAAGACAGGACAACGTCTGTCGAGTCCACTAGTATTATTATAATTATGGTGTATATCGCCCCTCTCACTGAGGGCCGGCGGAAGACCAGCGTCACGAGTAACTGAGACTTGATGCTGAGCTGGAGTCTCCTCTTCGCTGACAAGCACAGCCACACCGTGGCTATTCATTTGTGATTGTGTATTTTATTTTTTCATATTGTTTAATTTTTATGTGTATGTAATTTGTGCTTGTCAATCTTGTCATTTCGAGATATCAGTCTTTCGCGAAACGTTGCTACTTTTATAAGGAAGTTTTATGGAAGCTTTTTGATGTGTGTCTTTAAATTATGAACTCTGGCGCACCGGGACGGATATCCGTTTATTGGGCGGCAGTGTGTCGGACATCCGGTTATTGGCCACCAGTACGTCGGATATCCGGACATCGGGGGAAATCCGACCGGATATCCGGTTATTAGATGACACCCGGCCGGACTGTGAAAATCCTGACTGATTTACCGGCCGGATAAGCCGGATACCAGATAGACCCGGATATCCGGTTATAGATCGACGTGAAATATCGACCGAGCAAACCAGAAACCGGATAAGGCCGGATATCCGGTTATATTCAGCCGGATATCCTGTTATTGGGTGACATCCGGCTGGATTGTGAAAATCCTGACTGACTTACCGGCCGGATAAGCCGGATACCGTATAGACCCGGATATCCGGTTATAGTCAGGCATTCGGCTGGACTGTGATTAATCGTTCGGTAAACCGGATAGAGCCGGATATCCATTCCAACTCAAAATTGTTCATGTTTATGCCCACCTACTCATTGACCTATGATAGACTTATTTCTTGATACCTATTGGTCACTGGACCAAGTAATTAGGTACTGACCTAATTACTGAGTTCGTGATACATTTTTTTATATACCTACTTACATTTTATATATACCGCCTATTTTTATTTATCACGTTCCTGGATACCACGGGTATGTCCTTATACCTTTTAGCTTCATCTCCATTTATACATATTTTCCTACATATCTGGTTTCGAGTACTTTTCATGCCATCTTTCGTCAAGACATGACTAATTTGGGTGATGTGTGTCCTTCTGGAGCCATCTCTGCCCTACCCGACCCGTTGCATCACCCATATTATCAATTTTCATCAGGAATTTAATTAAAACAAGAGTAAAAAAATATTTATCCTAGGTTTTGGATAAATACTCAGTGTAAACGAGTAAATACGGATAAATATCCATATTTATCTTTCTACTGAGTATTTATCCTTCGAGTATTTATCCGACTGCCCATCTCTAGTCAGGGTACATAAAAAAATAGGTTGTAGTGAACTTTTTTGTGTAAATGTTTTTTTATATGATGGATATTATGTCTTAACTTGTAGCACCCTTGTATAGCTAACTCAATTTCGGGCAAAGTGTGGATTGAGTCCTTTCTGTGTAACTATGTCCATATGGAAAACATGCAGGAGTGAAAGAGTAAGGGACAATATCTTCTGTCCCTTACTATGTATCAGGGTATATTTGATCCAAACTGTCAAATTAGTACTCAGTGACAGTTTGGATCTAGAAATACGTCATTGTTGATACATTTTGATGGAAAAGAGCCAGACGTGATACGCGGCTTGTAAGTCTATAAATAGTTGTGTTTGGTCTGAGAGTGCGGTAGTTACCTACTATATAGTTGTAATCCGCAGGGGGAACGACAGAGTTAGAAAATAATCCCAATAAGGAGGAATTATCGAGCGCTAGTTCCAAAATCTACCACTGGATGGCATTATAATAGCAGGTGGTGGTTTTTGGTTTTAAACCGCATACCCTTACAGTTCCACCGCTTTCGCCTATGACTACTAGCAGTAATATAAAGTTATTCCTCTGTTCTGTTAAAAGAAGCCAGACGACTTCGATTTTTTTTTATTAAAACCTTTATTTTAAACTATCAGATGTTTTTTTTTCATTTGGACGACATGCAACACACAGACGAAAAAGTTTATATACTTACATACATACATACACTTCACGCCTGTCTCCCAGAGGGGTAGGCAGAGACTACAGATCTCCATTTGTCACGGTCCTGACATACCCCTTTCGCTTCATCTACATTCATACATCTTTTCATACATGACCTCCGGTTTCGAGTACTTTTCACGCCACGAAAAAGTTTGAAACGATGTAATAAAAGTTTCACTATAATATTATAACATTTTATATATAGTCTGTGTCATTGTCACAGACTAGATAAAGTCGTCAATCGTCAAAGTCGTGTCATAATTTCACTAAAACGTCAGGGTGAACGTGAACCATCACATTTCAATGCTAAATTTTCGGGCGTAGAACTGTCATTACTGTCATACTTTGCAAACCTAATACCCCCATCGCGTTTTTACAATAGGACAACCAGGAGAACGGCAAAACGTCGTCCATACCAGGTGGATTTGCCATTTACGCGAACCAAACGGTTTGCGTCCACTTTCATAGTGCGAACCGCCAGGATGTGGAACGACTTGCCGGAGTCTGTGTTTCCTGCGCAGAACAGTCTGAAGATCTTCAAGTCGCGGGTGAATAGGTACGTACTGAACAAGTGTGCTCCATCGTAGACCACATCGCTACTTAACATCAGGCAAGAATTCCGCAGGATGGTGGTCAAACGCTTGTTCATAGTGATTAAAAAAAAAACAAAGTTTCCTGGGATGATGAGAAAATTCCCCATTGCAGCAAAAAATTAATTGTGAAACTGAAAAATAAAAAAGCCATTTGCATCTCATCTACTCCTATTTGATATCACGTCACGCATCAATGTTACGTGATGTTCCACCATTGTTTCACCCACACGTTTTAATGAGACTTTGACATGACTTTGAAGACTTTATTGATAAACTGTGTCACTGGCATCGACTATCCATACTAATATTATATATCGGAAAGTGAGTTTGCTTGTTTGTTCCGCTTTCACGCCGTAACTACTGAACCGATTGCTTTGTTTGCATACGTAAAGTTAGAAGTCCGGATTAAATAATAGGGTACTTTTTATCCCGGGAAAAATTGATGTTCCCGAGGGAAACTTAGATTTTTCCGTAGGTATGATAAGTTTTCTTACGTCCTTTATACCGCAATATAACCGAAGTCCACGCGGGCGAAGCCGCGGGCGGAAAGCTAGTAAACATATAAAAGGGGCAATATATTGTTTTGTGACGTTATTGTGAAGGTTTAGACTTATGGTTGTATAACCAATGCCTGTAAAATTTAAAAAAAAAAGTCACAATCTGTCAGTTTTTTTCGTTTTTTTTTTACTTTACCTTGTTTTTGGACTGAGCTTGCCGCTATATTATACTTCGTTTGTGTGTTGTTCGTGGATTTACTAAATGATAGTGTTGTTATTCGTTCCAAAGTATTTCTCGTTGTTTAGATAGGCTCGAAATGAGTAAAGTACGCTAATAGTTAAGAGAAAACAGTCCAAGTTAAAGTATGGAGCAAGATGGGATGTCTGGAGGATGCCAAATTCCACCATCGTATCTTCAATCTTTTGAGGACTCCCTATCATCAGGAAGCACTGACTCTCCCCATGGCGCAGTCGTGAGTTATTTTATAAAGTTCTTGCTTTGATTAATGAGTAAGGTCATTGAGGAAATGTCTGAGTATTAACATAATTTTTGTTCGTGTGCCAGGGTTCACCACTGCCCCCCTTGCCGCCGGGTGAGCCAAAACCTTTACCGAAGATACAAACATCTCAAAAAGGCGTTGAAAATGCCAAGAAGAGATTACGAGCATTCTCTATACAGATGCGAACACCAGCTACTACCAGTGGTGTACAGCCCACAGTCAACAAAAATCCTTCGGGTGAGTACCTGATTCGTATTATTATATTTGTCTTAAAATTAAATTGATTAACTCTTTTATTGTTTTGCAGCATCGAAAGTCATTATTGGAAAATTGTCAGTGAACAAGGTGATGACACCAAAATTTGCTCCAAAAGCATTCTCTAAGCCTCTGCCGAAACCTCCAGTAATCCCGATACCCTACGAGCTAGATGAAAAAGTACTTGTGAAACCACCAAAACCTGGAAGTTGTGAGTATTCTTGTTTTCAAAATGTAATATCATAATTTTGTATTAGTTTGAATCTCAGTTTTTTGGTTTCGTCCAATTTCTGTATTCCCTGCTCTTCCTTACTATACGCATATACAAGTGTAACTTTGAATGATTTTAGTAGTAATAACTAGCTGCTCAGGATACAACTAAATTGGCCGATTATGAAATATGTTTCTGTTCCATGAGATTATAATGCAATATTGGAAATAGGTAGTGTAAAAATACACCTCTATTCCATATGTCAGTTGATTTAGTGTTTTGTGTGTTAAATCTTACTCATTCATATGAAAAAAGGACTTTTGAAAAGAGTATGACAGACACAGTATCATTGTACTCACATTACTTTTTCAACATTAACCACCACAGAGTGCATACTCTTTTATGGTTTTGAATTTATTCCGTACTAGCTGTCTTGGGAAACATTTGTTTTGCCATAGGAAGTCGCTTTTTTACCCTGTCCATTGGATTATTACCTTCCCTTTTAAACCTTCCCTGGACTTCCATGTGTAAATCAAGACCAAAATTAGCCAAATCAGTCCAACCGGGGTTCGGGGCAACCTTCTCGAGTTTTACGAGACTAACAAACAGCAATTCATTTTTATATAATAGAAGATACCATGGACTTCAAAATCACCTGTCTCCTTTGTCACATATAGAAGATGTTGGCAGTTAAAAGGTTAAATTCTGTACAGGTGACAACTATTGGGACCAGTCTAAGAAAACTCTGACAGAAATTGAGGATATGAAACGCAAGATGGAGCTGGTCGATCTTGGTATACCCCTCGGTCTTATTTGTCCCGAGTCCAATCCTGCATCGAAGGCCATGCCCACCAAAGCCATGCCGCCTATCAAGTCATTTTTGAGTAAGTATAAAGTCAACTTTTTACAACAAAACTCCATTTTGTTGAAGTGTAATTTGACAATGCTATCAAAACAATTGATTTGTGTATGTGATTGGTTTTAAACCGACTTCAAAAAAAGAAATTTAATAGCTGTATCAGGATGCTAAGTTAAGACATATCCATCATACAAAAAACATTTACACAAAAAAGTTCACTACAACCTATTTTTTATGTACTCTGACTCAATCCACATGTATGACGGGTCATTAGCGCCATGCATCTTGTTTTCCATGTAACTAATATATTTAATTTTATTCTGTTGTTTTGTACCTTTACTTTGCTGTGCGTTTTACAATTTTATTGTTTGCTGTTTGCAATTTGTATTTGCTGTGTGTTTTTTTTAATTTTCTTATAAGCACTCTGTAATAGAAACTGCATACAAAGAAAGGTGCGTTTTTCCATAAATGCATGAGTAAATATTTAATATAAAATTAAAATAACTAAACAATATTTACTATACCAATATGTCTGTATATATTACTGTCATTGGCCCAACTGGACGTAGTTACACAGAAAGGACTCAATCCACACTTTGCCCGAAATGGCTAACTGGATAAAAAAAAAGTTAAACGATTACATAAAAGACCGCAGATGGCGCTGATGAAGCTAAATCTATAGCTTTATCTTTGTTTTCTTTCTGGCTGGTTATACCTATTATAAAAGCAATGCGTACTTGTGCGGTCTTTAGCTGTGAAAATAATAATAAAATATTAATCAATTCAATCTTTTGTAGCTTTGTAAGCACCATCTGTCATATAAAAACATATTCTTTTTTTTGTTTTTTTTTATCCAATAGCTCATTGAGTTAGCTATACCAGGGAGCTAAGTTAAGACATATCCATCATATAAAAGTAACATTTACACAAAAAAGTTCGCTACAACCTATTTTTTATGTACCCTGACTCAATCCACAAGTATGACGGGTTAATAGCGCATCCAACTTTAAAGCTTTAAAGGTCAATTTCTCAGAAGTAACTTTTTGTGGATTGAGTTCTTTATGTGTAACTACACACATCAAAAGTGTCTAGGGATCAAGAATATTTTTAGCTCTAAAAGCAATCTAATTTCTTTAAATCAAATCTAATCTACTAGATTGGTCTCCTACCTAATACCCCATGCCTGTATCAATGATTTATCACCACATATTGATTAAATTATGAATGAATTTAGTTTTTGTAAAATATATTCTTGATTGCAATCTTCTATAATGTACTTGATCCCTAGACACTTTTGATGTGTGTATGTCCAACTTATGTCTAGATTTCTATTTGGTTCTTTTTCCTTTTATTTATTAATTTTTGCACTTTTCATTTTGCACTGCTTTTATATGAATGTCTCACTCTATTGCTTTTGTGTTCTCTCGCACACCCAATGCCAGATCCAACCCCAATAAAGCCCAAAACCCCAAGGGTGTCACCGAAGCCCCGAAAATGTAAGTTCGGTGACAAAAACTACAATTCGTATCTGTAATTTTAGTGTATATAGAGATTAGTAGTTAGTAGTTTACGTATATTTATAGTAGAAAGAAGATTTAGTGACCAAGATTGAAAAGGACATGCTTTGGTAGTTTAGGCATATGGAGAGAATGGATTAAAGTCGATTGACGAAAGAGATTTATATGGGTGATGTAATGGGCCGGGTGAGTAGAGGTCGCCCCAGAAGGACATACATTGACCAGATTGGTGATGTCCTGGCGGAAGGTGGCGTGCAGAGTATTAGAAACCGGAGGTCATGCATGAAAAGATGTTTGAATGTAGATGAAGCGAAAGGGGTATGTCAGGACCGTGACAAATGGAGATCTGTAGGCTGTCTACCCCTCTGGGAGACAGGCGTGAAGTGTATGTATGTATGTACATGGATTCGATTCCCGCCACGTTTTAGCTTTAGTGATGAGCTGAGGCATTTGTTGTGTGGGTCTTTTATTTATCTATGTATGTATTCAAAAGTATTTATGTAAATATATCAGTCTCTGGCACCCATAGTGCTGGATAGCTGACCATGTAAACATTATTCGGTCATACAAAAACTATTAACTAGCGAGCAAGCAAGGTAAGCGATAAAAACGGGTGCCCCTTCACCGTTTTGAGGTTGATGAAAAATACAATCTAATCTCACGTCTATCTAATACACAAATATACATTTTCTTCCTAGAATACATTACATTATTTATAATTTTTGTATTTAGTTGGTTTTTGGTCTGTTCGCTTTCTATCTGTTGCGAATTTGATGTACTTTTACTGCGTGTAAAAGGACCCCGAGCAACGGTCTTTGAAACGTTGTTGGCCTCGGCAATATTAGTAACTTTTACATTGGCAACAAAGCGGGGAAACGCAAAAAAAATAATTTCATCTTCATACAAAATAGATTTGTTGCCTCGGGATTCGTATGGGAATTGAAATATTTTTCTTTAATTTCCCCATGTTGTCGCCATAGTAAAAGTTGTTCATATTGATGAGCTCAACAACGTTTCTAAGACCATTGCTCGGGGTCCTCTTACACTCTGAATAGCGTCTTGTAGCCACATCATGTGATTTAGTTAACTTGCTACTGCTTCTTTTTATATTTTGTTATGTAGCCGCAAGTCATGCTTTGTATCATTAGTTACTATACCACTCTTTGTAGAAAGTTGTGAGTATCGAGAATTTTCAAACTCCAAAAATTTCTTAACTAGATGTCGCTAGTAGTTATCCAGGATGACTTCTGTCAGTTATATTTCAGTACTTTTTTATTATTTGGGTGAGTTATTTAGGTTTCAGACACTTTTGTAACATGTAAATAAAGAAAACTGACTGCTTGAAGTCAGTCATTTCGTTGACATTTCTCCCTCTAATACAGCTGGCGCCATCTGTCATAATTAAGAGAACAAATTGCCCTGAAAATTACCCATTAGATTACTTGTATTATTTCTCTGCTTTTCTTGCCAAAGGATATTAGCCCTAAAACCTTAGTTTCCTTAGTACCATTAATGGTGCTACTGATACCAACATGTATCGCTAGTACCATTGATGGTACTACTGATACCAATATGTCTCGCTAGTACGGTCGGCCAAGAAAATGGTCTATCAGTTTCGATGACACTTCCTGTGTCCCTAAAACATCAATAAGGCAGAGTTGGTATACTGTGACAAGTGAACAATGAACCTTAATGTCTAATGACATGCATATGAGTTTCAACCTTAGGGTGGTAGAGCAGATTCTTTGCCGACTGTACCATTGATGGTACTACTGATACCAATATGTCTCGCTAGTACGGTCGGCCAAGAAAATGGTCTATCAGTTTCGATGACACTTCCTGTGTCCCTAAAACATCAATAAGGTATAGTTGGTATACTGTGACAAGTGAACAATGAACCTTAATGTCTAATGACATTCATATGAGTTTCAACCTTAGGGTGGTAGAGCAGATTCTTACCGGCCGACTGTACCATTAAATTATAACTTACTGCACTGGTCGGTACTGGCCACTTGAAATGTAGTCACTTCAAAGATACTTACTTGAATGGTAGGTGTCGTAATGTTGATGATGACTTTAGAAAAGACACTAGAAAACCCGAATTGAATACTGTTGCATGCATTGCGATGAGTGGAAAAGATTTTTTTTTTTGTAGGTAGACATATCTTATTATTATTTAGTAGATACTCCATGCTTTTTGTAGATACCTGCTTTAATTTTTTTTTCTGCTTCCAATTATTTTTATGCCTGAAATTTTACGGTTGGTTTTATCATTTATTTATTTTTATATCATGTCATGAAAAGGAGAAATGGCACTATTCTTGGCTTTTTGCGAAGAACAATGATCCTTAGGAATCCTGAAGCTCACGCAGTCATTGAGTACATATTCCCATGAAAGTAATGTGTGTTTCTTCGTATGAAGGAATTATAAACAAGTAATATAATAATGAATTAACAAAAACGTATAGTCCTGTGCTAGTTTCAGACTGAAAAAGGAATAATACAGGGTTTTCCTTCGAATACATTGCTTAAATGGCAATCGAAGTGGTATATTTGGTCATAGATGACCTTTAAGGACGCGAATGTATGTATGTGTGTAGGTAAACCTTAGTATTTGTCCATCTGAACCCCACATGTCAGCCTAAAAGTGGTCTAGGAGATTTCATGTGTCGTAAAGTTTATTTCCGCCCCATTAGGTATTATAGACGGGGGTTTATGTAAGCTTTAACACCTTGATCTGAGAAAAATCTGGTCAAGGAAAAAATGGACTAGATATAATATTAAAAAGTTGCCCTGTTTAACTCTTAACGGGATAGCAGAAATAATTCTGAATGACTTGTACTTACTTTGCTAACTAAAACTCGTATAATTTTATCACTAAGAAACAAACAATTAATTTCAGCTTCGGAACAACTAGACGAAATAATTAGTGAGGCTAAAAAAGCTCGGGCGGAAGGTAGAGAGTTCAAATTCGATTACCAAAAGCTTCTTCCGAATTACGAAAATCCATTCCAGAGGAAGAAAGACAAAGAGGACGATAGCAAAAAGGATAAATACGACAAGTACAAATCGTCTGATAAAGACTCTAGATCCGATAAATACGAATCGCGACGGCACTCGTCTCACAAACGCGACGAGAGGGACAAAAGCAGAACAAGAGACAAAGAGAGAAGTAAAGACAGACGTGACAGAGACAAGAGTCGCGAACAAGACCACAAAAACAGAGACAGAGACGCAAAGAGTAAAGAAACCGACGCAAAGAAAAAAGATGAGAGTAGTAGAAAAACAAAAGAACAGAACAAACCGGATGGAAAAGAAGCAAAATTCAACCTGAACGACTATTTAATTTGCGACTCCTGGTCGGAGAACGATAGCAAACCCGACAGCCCCAACACTACTCTGAAAACAGACGAAGTTAAACAAGAAGCTAAAACTAAATTAGACGAAGTTACATCAACAGTAGATCCCATGGATCAGCTGAGAGAGAGCCTATCGAAAAGGAAGCAATTGATCGAAGACCAACTACTCACTTACCCGAGGTCGCCGTTGAACGCTGCTCCCACACCGTCAGCAAACGTGCCATTGCCGAAGGCGCCGCCTCCTGCCGACGCTGAGAAGAAAATCGAAAAACTCCAACCAGTGATGGACAGTTTCACATATGAAATTGACGAAGACGACGACGCTGCCCTCGACATTTTCGACGAGGATATCGAAATTGGTAAATTCGCTGAACCAACGAAACCTAAATCGGAGGACTCGCAAGATTCACAGATGGACGACAACATGTCGGAAGACTTTTTGGAGTCGGTGATAAACGAGATCAAAGACGGTGACATGTCCGATGACAATTTGTCGCAGGACAAGGGCTTGGTCGAATACGACAGTCCGGATAAAGACACGTCATATTCCGGTACGCCGGAAAGAAACGGCTCCATAACACCCGAGTTGTCTATCAGTGGGTCTTCGAGTCGACGAAGCGATTATTCCGAAAGCGGTTTTCGGTCAATAGACTCGTACAAGTCCTCCGAGAGTGGCTATAGGTCTACCAAATCGGATAGCGGTAGTATAAGGTCCGATCAATTCGGTCTGTCGGACGTGGACGACCTTTCTGTGGACAAGATACGGATGAGCAAGGCGACAGAGGAGTATCTGGAGACTTGGAGTTTCGTTCTCAAGATATGCCAGCCGCTTCTCTTCAGGCACGACAAGCCGAAGTGTTATAGGTAAGGTCAGCTTCAATACCAAGATGAATACCAATATGCATACACATTTGACACCTTTTAATCCCAAAGCCGGGTAGCCTGAGGCATTTGCTAATCAAATGCCCACCGTTCACGCGGGCGTTAACCCAACGTGACAGGTTACGAGCCCTTCGCCGTTATAGGTTTCACACATTAATAATTATTAATCATCAATACAATAATAGAACTTTTCATTTCATTTTCTCATGCACATTGTGACTAAGATCGACCGTAAAATTGGCTAATTGGTTCCCTAAGCCATGTGCTAGTTGCATACAACTACCTGCATAATGAACTCCATGGAAGATCATGACGACACGTACGACCCAGTATGAGTCCTACGAAATTCCATCTTTAAGACTAGAAGATTTCCCTAATGTTCTTCAGGCTTAAAGCTATATATATATCTTTCTCAAACTAAACGTCGAGTAAAATAACGAAAGGAAACAATTTCGACGCAGTTGCACCTATATACCCGGTGAACAATATTGAGTTAAAGATATACACACATCAAAAGTGTCTAGGGATCAACAACATTTTTAGCTCTAAAAAAATCTAATTTACTTAAATCAAATCTAATCTTCTGGATTGGTCTCCTGCCTAATTCCCCATGCCTGTATCAATGACTTATCACCACATTTTGAATAAATTATGAATGAAATCAGTTTTTGTAAAATATATTCTTGATTGCAATTTCTAAAATGTACTTGAGACTTTTGATGTGTATATTATGTTCTTAAAGGAATGTCTTTGTACATTGTGTATGTTCAGGGAGACAAAGTCCATGCCGAAGCTGTGGTACGCTCACAATCCGAAGCTGTGTGACTGCGTGAAGGACCGCTCCGTGGTGTATGAAGAGTTGGAGCGATGCAAGATGATGCTCGTCGATAGAGTGTATGGCTGCGATCA
This sequence comes from Conopomorpha cramerella, assembly GCA_012932125.1. NCBI lineage: Eukaryota > Metazoa > Arthropoda > Insecta > Lepidoptera > Gracillariidae > Conopomorpha > Conopomorpha cramerella. The sequence goes on from SJJU01007315.1 coordinate 18,197, forward strand.
GTGAGTACAACTTTCAAGCCTCATAACTAAATATACGTGTCGTGCTCTCTGATTTGATACCCCACTTGGATATATTTATTCAAGTTAAATTCTTCATCCCCACTTTCAACCCCCATAACTTTTGAGTGTGTGAACAGATATCGATCGAACATAGCTAAGAACACGCTCGATCAAATCAGCTTTCAAACAAAACAAAACCGCATTAAAATTCGGATCGTCCGTTCGGGAGCTACGTTGCCTTAGACAGATATATACACACACTGACACACACGTCCAACTTGTAACACCTCGTTGTTTTTGCATTAAAATCGGATCGTCCGTTTGGGAGCTACGTTGCCTCAGACAGACACATACACAAACTGACACGCACAGACATGTCAAACTTATAACACCCCGTTGTTTTTGCGTCGGGAGTTAAAAAAAGGAAAGTCACATATCACCAAATTTTGCAAAAAATGTTCATTCATGCAGGATGTTCGACGCGCCCCCACTACCGGCGCGCACGTGGTACCCGGCCGAGTTCTCGATAGAGACTCAAACCCGCGGCCCCTCGCCAGACGACGACTGGGAAAGCGAGGAGCACACGGTCAAGAAGAGTGTGGCTGACGACCTTACGTTAAGCATGGAGTATAAAAAGTAAGCATTGTTTGATGTATATCAGTGGCGTCAACTTTTCCCGTCATGGGGGTCGTAAGAGGCGACCGAGGGAGCTCTCCAGAGAACGGGCAGCAGCGCTCTCTGTGAGTTAAACCACAACACCACTGCGATCGCCAACCCGCCTGCGAAGCGTGGCGTTTACTGGCATTTCACCCCAAATGACGGATCTCATTGGGGGAGGCCCTCGTCCGGCAGTGGACATTATGTGGCTGATGATGATGATGATCAGTGGCGTGCACACCGTATAGGCAAAAAGACACTGCCTACCTTAGTATTTTGGCTACACGACCTAATAATAGAGTTATTGCTTGATCTATTTTTATTGTACTCCCACTCATAGGCTAACGAAAGCCCTGTGTTTTGTGGGTGAGTAGATATGTAGGTATTTCGTAGACGACTTACCTATATATAGGTGTCAATAATTGGAGAATACTGCCTACCTTGTCGTAAAAGCCAGTGCACGCCACTGATGTATATATCCTTATATTCCCACTGGAAGCTATACTCGGATTTTTAATTCGACCGGCCATTTTGACAGTTCCCATTCACACGATTTTGCACACTGCTGCAATCAAGTTAGAGTACATTTTACCAGA
>SJJU01007316.1:0-31625 GCA_012932125.1 Conopomorpha cramerella
CGAGTGGACTGGAGTGCGGCGGCTGCGACATTTACTGGTTTGTTACGAATTCGCAACTACCCTCAAAGAGTCACTATTTCGGCACACAACACTGATGACATCGGCGATCTTTTTGTCGCGCGAGATTTAATTTTGTTTATCACTGGTTTCCACGTCGATGACAATTTATATCCGTCTTCTCGATTGAAATTATGGTGTTTGTTAATCTTAATCTAGTCCGTAATAAACCCCAAGAGAAGGGATCTACGAGTCACAACGCCAATGGTTTTATTTACCCCACCACTAAGGATTAACGCTCTTACCAGTTAATACGCTGTCACTTATCCAGAGGGTGTAACGGGTATACTAAAACTGGTCATTCTGTTTCAATACATAGGTAGTATAAAAGAAAGTCGCCTCTCGCTGTATGTCCCTATGTATGCATAGAACTACGCAACGGATTTTGATACGGTTTTCTTTAGAAGATTCTTGAGAAAAGAAACATAAACTGTAACACTGGCGTGTACTATAACACGCCAGTGGCGTGCACACCATATAGGCAAAAAGACACTGCCTACCTTAGTATTTTGGCTACCCGACCTAATAACAGAGTTGTTGCTAGCTCTTTTTTTGTTGTACTCACGACATAGGCTGACGAAACTCCTGTATTTTGTGGGTGAGTACATAATTATGTAGATATCTTTTTTTCGTAAAGACAAGTTACCTATACATAGGTGTCAATCCTTGGGGATTACTGCCAACCTTGTCGTAAAAGCCAGTACACGCCACTGGTACACGCATATATAATCGGAAAAACACTGTTAATAATGTATATTGCTTAAACAACGTTTTTCCGGTCAGCTAGTTAAACATACAGCCCGCAGTTGACCTTGACGTATCGGCCATTATTAGCAATATCCAAAGAGACAATGAGATTTTGTAGGTATGAACAATCCCTGGGTACAGCGGCTCCGCCTGTTCCGGGAGCCCCGCCCTGGCAAGAAACGCGGCCGGTCACCGAGGGTTGACAAGGGGTACGAGTCCCTCAGAACAACTGAATGTGACAGCGGCATGGTATACATGGAATCTTTTTAGTTAAAAAAGAAGAATCACCGAAATCGTTTCGACCAGTCGAACACAAAAATTTCTCAAATTCCTATTTGAAGTCGGTTGATTTTTATTTCCTTTTTTTGTGTAACTGTTAGTCTTAATTTCAGAAATGATGCTGCTCTAGGACGTATACAAATATTGCCAGACGTATCTTCAATACATGACGTAAAAGGCAATCTAATAGTTCAATTCAAAATGTGGGCTATAGGAAATCGGGACATCTTCGTGCCAATATTTTAGACATTAACAAAATCCTCATTATTATCAACTTTTGACAAATACGTAACACATCAAAAGTGTCTAGGGATCAAGTACATTTTAGAAGATTGCAATCATGAATATATTTTATAAAAACTGAATTCATTCATAATTCATTCAAAATGAGGTAATAAGTCATTGATACAGGCATGGGGAATTAAGTAGGAGACAATCCAGAAGATTATATTTGATTTTTTTTAGAGCTAAAATGCTCTTGATCCCTAGACACTTTTGATGTGTGTAATAATTACGACATATTTGTCAAAAGTTGATAATAGTGAGGACTTTATTAATGTCTAAACTATTGGCGCGCAGATGTCCCGTTTTCCTATAGCCCACATTGCTAATACATACTTTTATGCCCTAAGCCCATTTTAGATAACATAATCTTTCCAATAGTCCCTGCGCCGGTTCTACTGTCGTCGTATGCTGTGGTTTGCAGTGGCGTGCACTGGCTTTTACGACAAGGTAGGCAGTAATCCCCAAGTTTTACGACAAGGTAGGCAGTAATCCCCAAGGATTGACACTTATGTATAGGTAACTTGTCTTTACGAAATATAGGTACCTACCTATCTATTCACCCACAATACACAGGACCTTCGTTAGCTTATGTCGTGAGAAAGATCTAGCAATAACTATATTATTAGGTCGGGTAGCCAAATTACTAAGGTAGGCAGTGTCTTTTTCGTATCGGTGGCGCCAGTCCCGACTTCTCCTTTTCCTCAGCGCCCGGTGGGGCGGCGCACTCACGTATATTATATTTTATGTGTGTTTTCCCATGTTTTCTTTCTCCATTGTCTCGAAAGACTTCTGTATGCTGGATATGGAAGACTTGGCCTAAGCTGAATCTTCGAAACTCAGACCAAAAACAGACTTGCAATTCTAAAATGACGTTAAGAATAGAACGAGAAAGCGATATGAAAATCATGCAAGAATGAAAGAGTAGCAGACAATATCGTGTGCCCCTTACTGCGTACCAGGGTAAATCTGGATCCAAACTGCCAAATTAGTTGTACAAGTTACAGTTTGGATCCAGAAGTACATCATTTTCCATACATTTTGATGGAATAGAAACAATAGCTTGCAAGTCTATAAAAAAATATAGTTGTGTTTGGTCCGAGCTTCAAAAGGACCGGGCCAGTGAGCTCTAATTTTTTTTGAACAAGCGTTTGACCATCATCCTGCCTGATGTTAAGCAACGATGTGGTCTACGATGGGGCACACTTATTCATAGTAACAAGCATGACTGTGTTTAACGGCCGGATGGGCTAGTGGTCAGGACATCCTCCTCAAGGACACAACTCTAGTTTGGGGTCGTGCCGTACGTACCCGTAAGCCCTATAACGGCGATGGGCTCAGACAATGTCACGTTGGGTTAAATACGCTTGAACTGTGGGCACATGCTTAGCAAATGCCTCTGCCTACCTCGCTTAGGGATTTAAAGGCGTAAGTCAGTGCATTTGTAAATTAGAAAAAAATATTTTAATCGGCACAAATATTTTTCAAATTATGTGATTTCTACGTTAATAGTATAATAATTCCCACTTTATGTTATTTTGAATTCGTAACGTCTTGAAATAAACAATGATGTGGCCGTGGGCGTCCCCACAGGGCTGGTTCCGCTACATTCCATTTCAGTAAACTTTACTTAACTTAATGCAAAATTTGTAGGAAATACAAATTTTGCATTAGTAAATTAACTTTAGTGCCTCATTTGTTAGTCGTAAATCGGGCATTTGCGGCAGAGATATAGAGAAAATTCCCCATTATGCCTTGGGCTCAAAGAAGATCTTGATACAGCAACAAAACATTTTGCATTTCTTACTATTCCCAAATCAACATACAGTTAAATTGTTGGCTAAGTCAACATAGTTTATAGTTTACGATAAAACATAATGTTGAATAATATACATAATGTCCTCTAGGAGAACAAAATCGGATCACATTTACTAAACACGTTTTCATGAAAGCACGAGGCTATAAAAAAAACTGTCTGGTTCAATAAGTAACTGTCGTTCCGTTCCCTGCCCTTCATGTTGACCTATAATTCGCGCAATTTAGAATCCGTTCGAAAAAAGAATGCTTACATAAACTTCAAGTATTCTACTTGCGTGAAAACATAAAATTCCAACGACACGAGAAAAATGCCGCTACATTTTGTCATTCCGTTCGCCCACACAACTGTCAACCCTACTACAACTAGGGATAGGCTGTTACCGCTCCCGATGACGTCACGCGCCGATCTCCCCCCCGCCCCTCCTTGCTCGCTCCGTCACCCCCTCCCCCACCTTGCCAAGTTCAAGGGCATTCCCCCCTCACTTCCACGGCTGCCGATCGCCTCTTTTTCTCTGTGGAGCTGTACCACCGACTCAAGGGCTTGTAACTATAAAGGGCGCGGATTATTTGCTTGTCTACACCTACAGAACCCCTTACTTTACGATTTACCTTTATTCCCCTCGCGAGTACCTCCAGCGAAGCATCCAGCTGTCCTGCTCTGAGCGGTGCAAGATGAAAGAGAGCGATATACGCGATATACGCCTCGAGTTTCTATACATATTTATTTTTAAGTATGATATCGGAAAGTTCTAGTATAAAGTAAAAAAAAATTGCTTTAATATTTTTGTGAAAAGTTTTTTTTATAAAGAAAAGAAAAAAAACCATTTATTCATGCAACACATTATGTAGGTACATCTTTGGTGAATGCAGCAAATAAACAACAAAAAAAAATAAAAATAAGTCATAACAAGAAAACAAATTAATTACAAACACATAAAATGAAAACATACAAAGAAAAATAAAATAAAACTATAAGTGGGTAGGTTACATAACAATTACTGCATTCCTTTTCCTTTTTTGCATTTTACATTTTGTTTGCCACAGAATACTGTGTATTAAGTTTAGGTCCTGTTTTTTATTTTTTATTTTTAGTTTTATTTCACGAGTGATTTAAGCGTGCCAAGTGTTACCTATTAGGTATCTACCTGTTTACCCGCGACTTGAAGACGCCCACATTGTACTGCGCAGGAAACATACATTCCCGCAAGTCATTCCACATTTATTCCACACTATAAAGCCGCGCGACTACGAAAGAGAATCAATCTCTCAATCAATCGGCGTCTCTTTTATCATAATAATGTATTAAGTTTTATGACATAGGCCCAGGAATTAACCACGCTTTACAACTTGGCGCAGAACTATTTCCTAAGTTCACGTCATATTACTTCAACAAAGTTCTAGACGAGAAGAGGTTATTAAATGTTAATGTGTACGGTATCGTTTTAGTCTCATCTATGTATCAGTATCGCAACATATTTCTTTGAGCCATGAAGGGAAACACAACAATAGAATTTTGAACTTAACATGACCGATCCCACAGTGCCTGAAGACAAAAGTCTTCAATCAGTGTGTCCTACCTGTAATGACAGACGGAGCTGAGACGTGGACACTGACGGCACGGCTGGCCCACAAGCTCAAAGTCGCACAGCGTGCTATAGAAAGGGCTATGCTCGGAGATTCTCTGAAAGATCGAATCAGAAATGAAGTGATCCGACAGAGAACCAAAGTCATCGACATAGCTCATCGTTTTAGCAAGCTGAAGTGGCAGTGGGCTGGCCATATTTGCCGTAGAACCGATGACCGTTGGGGAGAACGAGTTCTCGAGTGGAGACCGCGTCTTGGCAAACGGAGTGTAGGACGCCCTCAGGCAAGGTGGACTGATGATATGCGCAATATGGCTGGCAGAAGCTGGATGCGAGAGGCCGAAAACAGATCTCAGTGGCGTGGAATTAGAGAGGCCTATATCCAGCAGTGGACAAATACAGGCTGATGATGATGATGATGGACGGTAGTACTGGCCATGAACATATAATTTAGAAAAAACTGTAACTTATGATGTAGTATCCAAGATTGAAAAGGGCATGCTTGCGTGGTTTAGGCATATAGATAGGATGGATGAATGTCGAATGACGAAAGATATTTTATATGGGTGATATAGTGGGCCGGGTGAGTAGAGATCGCCCCAGAAGGACATACAACGACCAGATTGGTGATGTGCTGGCGGAATGTTTCGTGAAAAGTACTCGAAATCGGAGGTCATGTATGAAAAGATGTAGGAATGTAGATAAAGCGAAAATGGAGATCTGTTGTGTCTGCCTACCCCTCTAGGAGACAGGCGTGAAGTGTATGAATGTTTGTGTAACTTGTTCAGGAATGGAATTTTGATCGATTTTTTTTGTTATTATGCTGTTCCTCTCTGTTTTCTCATGTAGCGACTTTGTTAACAATCAGAAATATATTCATTCCATTTATAAAATGACAATACTTGACTTACAAAACAATTTACTCAAAAAACTCCTGTGACCCGCGCAGAGGTTTCGTGGTAGGGCCTAAATGGGTAATTTTTCAACGCCAAGCACTTGACAAAAGTGAAAGCCTTATCGAAGCAAGACTTGATAGCGAATGGTTCGAAGTTCGCGGTGTGACACTGATGTGGGGACAAATTGCCTTTTAAAAGGACATTTACATTTATATCTACATTTATTTTGTGTATAAATTGCCATACAAGGGTATTTTGGCGCGTGTCTAAAAAGTTTGGCTCCCAATATAAGTTAGATTCGATTGGCTATTTTGATGAATCTACACATATCAAAAGTGTCTAGGGATCAAGTACATTTTAGAAGATTGCAATCAAGAATATATTTTACAAAACTGAATTCATTCAAAATGTGGTGATAAGTCATTGATACAGGCATGGGAAATTAGGTAGGAGACCAATCCAGAAGATAAATTTGATTTAAATAAATTAGATTATTTTAGAGCTAAAAATGTTATTGATCCCTAGACACTTTTGATGAGTGTATACAAAAATCAATGCCACTTTTCGTTGCCACTTTTCAATTCAATTCAATAACTGAACAATACCTTTACCGATTCGTCTAATTATGGTCTTGAATTATTCGTGAAAGTCCAGAGAAGGTAGTACGTAGGTACGAAGGTAGTACGGGTAGGTTGTACGTAGAGAAAAAAAAATATTTGGGATGGAGGTATGTACTACTAAACTACTCGAATGAAATCACGGGGCGTCCACTAGTAATCAATCAATACATAGTATAAAATAAAGTCGCCTCCCGCTGTCTGTCCCTATGTACATAGCTTAGATCTTAATAACTACGCAATTGATTTTGATGTGTTATTCTTTATTACATAGAGTGATTATTGAGGAAGATTTATTTGGGGCAACAAAAGTGTGTCATCTGGCTTGTAAAATATTTGTACCTAGTTAGGTTACAAATTAATCATATTTAAACACTTGACGTGTGGCGGTTTCCTTCACGTAGTTTCCGGTTCCGTAGAAAGTTTCGTATATAAATTACTCTAAGTTCTAGCCTAAACCATGAACTACCTTTATAACAAAGTCAAAATTGTTGTTAGTAATGTTTGAGTTAATATTTAGATACACACATACACATATTTTACTACAATTTTCATAAAACTCTCCTCATTTATCACTTAGATAAGCACTACAGCAATTTCCAGGGGAGAGCGCTAGTTTTTAAATTAATTGCAACTGGAAATTTTTAGTCCCTCATGAAAATAAGAACACACACCTTATTACGGAGCTTTGCAGCTAATTAAAATATGTTGGAGTGCCCGGGGCAAACTGGTACTGACCTATTTCCCGCTTCACGTTGTACAAATGCATACGAAATACAACCTTATGATATCGCAATAAGTGTGAAGTGTTACACTAAAATAATTCCGAGACAGATTGTGTTTGCTCCTATGTAGTAACCCAGCCCTGGTATCTTCGTACTATTAGGTGCTTGGTAAAGAATGAACTTTTTTTTTCAGGGACAAGCTCACCACCACCCAAGCCCTACCTGCCTCTGGAAACGTGCGCATCTACTTGCTCTCTTGACTCCATACAAATTATCTTTGTCCATCCCTGTTTTGTTACCAACTCTCCCCCTTCTAGGGCATAACGACCACATTACGGAGACTTCGCGTCGGGTGCTCGTCGCGTCTTCAGTCGTATGGACAGACTGTGTGAAAGATTACATGTGCATGAAAGGTGTATATAACTGCAGAGATGACGAATGACAGAGCAGTGAAAGGAAACGTGTTGCGCCGACCCAGGGCAGGGAAATTATGACTATTAGGTGCTTTTTCCCATCTTGGTACGTATAATAGCGTATAAACGTAATACGTATAATAGCTATAACTTTTGAGACAACATTTAGAAAGACAAAACAAAGGTTTATACGAATTTACAGCTTACTATCTTTCATTCCGAAGTTGACCCCTTTTTACCTAAAATGACTGGCCTATTTGGCTTTTCTTGACAATAAAGTGCAAGTTGTCTCCGTGGAGTACAGGATGTTCACTAGTACATAATTATAGGACATCCGTCATGGATACAACAAAATATGAGTATAAAGATACCTTAGAATTAACAGTAATTATTGTTCTAACAGCGGAGTCCTGACAACGCAAATAACCTTATGTCTAAATAAAACTATTATTGTCAAAATAAAACGGACAATTATTTAGTAATCACCAATAAAAAAACATTAATAATTAAGTAATAATATAAGTAAATTAATTTTAAAGTATAATTAGGTAACTGATTTATTTTTATTACTTCTTATTAGATAATTATAGCTAAATTGCAATCGGATAATAACCACATCGTTAAAAATATATGATATCAAGGTATAATAAATACAATTATTTACACCAGTCACGCTATTTCAAGTTACAGTCGGTACTCTGATATAGTTGAGTAATATTAGAAATATGTTTATATAATAAATACTAGTGGGCGCCCCGCGATTTCATTCGCGTAGTTTCAGTATTCAACCTTCATACAAACTATAACACAATATGTATAGTGACGCGTCCCACAGGAACGGGATAAAAAGTCCTTCTCCCGATTCTAAGCTACCTCCCCACCGATTTTCAACCAAATCGGTTCATCCGTTCTTGAGTTATAAATGGAGTAACTAACACGACTTTCTTTTATATAAAGATATACTACCTACTCGTCAATATGAATAACTTTTACTATGGTACAATAATTGTGTGCAATACGTGGGTGCAATAATTGAACTTACCTCAGGGAATTATTCCCTCAGATAATTTGGGTAAATATAAATAAACTACGTTTAAGAAACTAACTCAAAAAGGAGTACTTTCTAAATTCAGCTCTTTGTTTTTTTGCCTGTTTGTTGATTGTTTCTTTGCTCGGTAGATGGTGCTTCGGAAAAAAAATCAAAAATTGGTTCAATCCTTTTTGAAAAAGTGTTTGGATTACTTTTCATGTTTGAAGTCTTACTTTTCTTATTTTGTTATAAATTATATTGTTTTAGTAACGCTTCTCGCACCTGTGTGTGCACTCGTCTTCAGATGTTATTTTATTATTTTCAATACACTTGTACCTTGTTATGTAAATCCTCTTCAAAAGCGGGCAAGATTTAAAGGTCAAGATGTGATATGGCCTACTCAATATAGACGATCGTCATTGATTGAGCTCTAGTCTATTCTGAAAGCCGCTGCAGTGATGGGAAAGAGAGTTGTAGTTCCTATTCAGGAAAAGAACCTTTTAAATACATCCTTATAGATGCGAAAGTTTATGAAATATAAATGTGTGTGTACGTGTTTGTTGCTTCATACTGGAAGTAGTACTACCCTACTGAGGCTCTTAATATCTGCTCTGTTCGGTACCCACCAATAGCCTTCTCGATCTTGCTTTCTTCGTTGCGGGTCTCAGCCGGAAACTACATAGTAGGTGTAGGCATTATTATATTATGTTTTAAAATGTATCATCATGAAAAAGATGGGCAGGGAATTTTATGTTAGTCCTTCTACGACGAAATCCCTATACGAACTGATGTAGCTTTCAACGTTTTACAAGTAATGTCCCAATGTTCTTAAAGTTAAGTAACGATGTAACAACTAAAAAAAACTATTTAAAAAAATAAACTACCTCTAAAATAAACTAAACTATTTTGACTATGTATTTGAAATTTTTCACACACAACCTTAAAATTTCCTAAGCCAATTTGCTAAACGAAAAATCAATGCCTAAATTTAATTTGTCTCATTTTGACACGTGGATTTTTTTTTTAAAGACAATGAACTCGCATTTAACCACCATCCTGCCTGATATTAAGCAGCGATGTGGTCTACTATGGAACATACTAGTTCATTAGGTACCCGTCATAAAATGGGTCCAAGTATCCAAAAGCTGCAGACGCTCTTAAAAAATACCTCGAAGACACTAAGGAGTCTCTAAATTATAGACTTCCAATTCCAAGTTGTGGAGCCGAGCCGAACAGCTTCAGTACTGAGTGTCCGGGAATCACGTGACCTACTTATTTAGTTGTCGAACGTTCACATTGTAGTCTAGTGGACCGACAAATTGTGCCTTTGGAAGTGGAAAGTTTTAGCAGTCAACTAATTACTTTGAACATTAAACTCGATCTGTAAATTTTATAACTGCACAATCTTCGCGCACTCTCGTAGACTTTTTAAGTAGACTTAGCACTCTACTTTTTGGGATACTTACTCAAAAATGTTAACGAGACTGTAGTAGTGAGACTCCATTGTTCGTCAGACTGTCTATCCATCTGTCATCAGGCCATATCTACGGTATACTATCATGGGTGTACTCATGAACGCAATAAATGATCTGTTTTTATATCTAATGCACCGCGATATAATTTTTTTTCACAGGTATTTGTTGTGGCAATGGAATAAAATAAATGTTGAAATGAAAATAAGATTAAAAGGAATGTGAGTGAGGATGTCGTCCAACAGATATGATTTTATTTCAGTTTTTATAGATTTCGTACGGAACCTTGTAAGTGTGAATCCGTCTCGCTCTTGACCATATTTTATTTGCCAGATATTATGCATTCTTGGTTATTTTTCAAGTTTTACTCATATTCACCGACGAAATCAAAGTTCACTTTGCAAATTGCATTAACTCTGCTGCTGTACTTGATTGGATTTGAATAAAAAGCAACTTCAAGTCACTCATTCAAGTTTGCGTTAGCGAATGCAAAACTTTCAATAGAAATCGAATCCCTCAATGATTTTACATCCTTTGCCGAGAAAGTCGGATTATTGAAGACGCTATATACACCGTTCCTGGGAAATCCTCTTTCGTGTGAAACGAATGCAGAGTGTGAGTGAGATACAAGATGGGGCGTTGTCCGGCGGTGTCGAGATACCTATCTAGGTCGCTTGACTTTTTAGTGCATACAAGAGCACTTTGGACGGGGCGTCAGACTGGCTTCTTATTAGAGTTTTTTTGTTCTTTAAAAAGGGTGGAAATACTAAGAGTATTTTCAGAGTATTTCGTATATTATATTCTTTAGAAGGACATGAATTATTTACTTTAGTTTAGGAAGGATGTTGGTAAAATACATTCATATAAAATTTCAGACCTAGATGTTTCTAGGTGCGTTTTCATGATTTAACCCTTTAACAGGCAGAAGGTTTGATGATATTAATTGATTTCAGACTGTATTTCCGCGGACTAAGGTTCAAAATTAAGTGGGTTCTGTATTCCCTCTGCCATGTAAAGGGGTAATGATTTGGTATATGTGAATATTAGCGGAGCGACTACCTAACTAAACCTGAAAAAAAACTGTCCAACCCCCAAACTACACACATAATCGAAAGCAACGGTGATACGCAAATCGCCTGAAATGTTACATGTCTAACAATCACACACTGCCTGTCGACGTGAAAACAATTAAAAAATCTAATATCAGAACTCAAGTGGCCAGGAAAGTGAAAGATCTACTATTAAAAAGAAGCCGCGAGCTACAGACAGACATTAACATGCACATCTGAAGCACTGAAACGCGCGAATGAAAATCACTCACCCATTGATGCTTAACTTCAAAAACAAGCGTCTGTGGTCCAATTGGTCGGATACTTGACTTGGGAGGTCGCGAGTTCGAGTCCGGCTACTGGACGTGTACCAATGGGATTCTTTTTCAGAGCCTATGTACGCAACGCAATGCTTGTACGGTGAATGACAACATCGTGATGAAACCCGTACACAACAAGGTGTGTGAACCCTATAACGGCGATGGGCTCACCCCCTGTCACGTCGGGTTAAATACGCTTGGTGAACCGTGGGCATTTGCTTAAGCAAGTGCCTCTGCCTACCCCGCTTTGGGATTAAAAGGCGTGAAGTGTATTTTTTTTTCAATAACGGGTTGCGTAAACCAAAATTTCAGAAAATGTTATATAATTAGACGTCGAATAACAAACACGTCACCTTCAATTCATGGACAATGTGACCACAATACCATCAAATGCATGTTATTTTCATATTGAAAAGTACCTAATCATATTATTGTGATTAACGAAAACGGGGTGCGAGTATGAGCACTTAGAAACTGTTATTCATTTACTCAGCTACACGTTATCGTGAGATCATATTATCATTATTTTCGGTTAAAATCGAATATACCAAGTACGTATTTCATTAACGCATTTATTACGGAATCTGTTCTTTTGAAATCATTGTGTTTGAACTTCATCATCTGACTCAAAAATCAATGGTTTTCATAAAAATCAGTCTCATTTCATAGATTACCTCGTTGAACTGTCGGAGCAAATGATTTTGGAAATCAGAATCCTATCAGAACCATGTAAACTCTAAGGGCGGAATTGCTATTTAGAAGATCTACAAAGCTCAACTTAACTTGTCAGTTGTATGTCAAATACGGAATAACCAGTTCAAGTAGACCTGTAATAACAGTTGTGTAAGTAAAAAGGCGTTTATTGGTAAGGGGGTTAGTAAGGAATTTATCTTTAATTTTCGACAAAAGTTTCCATGTGGATAGTTGTTTGGTATAATAGGCTAAGAGACTTCCGTTACGTAATCGTTTTAATTTGGCCTTATTTTCTAAACACTTTAAAGAATACTCATTTAGGACAATATACGTACTTACGTTTTATTTACACCGATTTACAAGGTCTGTTTCATAAACGCGACGACGTTCAATTACTGTGACAACTCAGTTTACGTTGCGGAAACGGAACGAGACTGATTTAAGTTATACATCATAATATCGTGGAAAAAAAATTATCATTGTAATCGACAAATGTGACATTTACGAAACGACAACAGCGAAAGGAATAATAGATTTAAAAATCTAAATCAAATGTGTCTTTTTCATTGTCATAAGTGCCATTACATACATTTATATAGTACAAGCTGACCCGGCAAACGTTGTTTTACCAATATACGTTAATAACAGTGTTTCTCTACTATTATATGCATGTATTATACATATAAACCTTCCTCAAAAATCACTCTATCCATTAGAGAAAACCGCATCAACATCCGTTACCTAGTTTTAAAGAAGAAGACAAACAAACAGACAGACAGCGGAAAGCGACTTTGTTTTATACTATGTATTGATTATACAACAAAGCTTGATGAAAGTAATTTATGATTTTAAAAACAAAAGTCCGCGTCAAACGTTCCCGTTTCGAATTAACTGGCCAGAAGAACCTGGAAGAAACTTACACAAAGTACCAGCAAAGTATTCTTTTGTTTTTATTTCTGAAACATTACTCCTTACAAACTAATTAATTGTCAACGAAAACATAGTCGGTTGATCCCCACGTTAATCTGTCGAGAGATTAACGTCGGTAATCGCTCTCGGCACACAGGCTATTATTGTGTGCGTCCAGCCCACCACGTGAGTTTGCATGTGACGCGACGGGCGGGTGCTGCGTGTGACGTCACTCACGGCCATTTTGAAAATTGTGCCCCATTTCCCCTTTACATGTTATTGTTTGCCGGATTTAAAACGAAGCTAAGCTATAAGTGAAAAAAAACATACATCCACACTATTATTATGAATGCGAAAGTAACTCTGTATGTCTAACTGTCTCGCGTTCACGCCAAAACTACTGAACCGATTGTAATGAAATTTGGTATATAGCTAGTTAAGAGTCTGAAAAAGAAAATAGGCTAGCTTTTTAGCCATATTCTGTGGGACGCGTTACGATATAGAGGGTGTTATAATTTGTCTGAGAGTCTGAAACTACGCAAATGAAATAGCGGGTCGTTCACTGGTATGAAGTATATACTTGATGCCTTATAATTCCAAAGCAGGCAGAGGCACTTGCTAAACAAATGCCCACCAGGTTCATCAGGCGCCCCTAGTACAATTGGGAGTCAGATGATCCGGGATATATATTTATTTATCCGTAACGTCACGTACGGTGAAGGGTGAAATGATGATGAGTTTGTGAACCCTATAAATTACGGCACTGGGCTCACCCTCTGTCACGTTAGTTACATAGGTTAGGTTAGGCTAAATACGCTTGGTGAAACGTGAGCATTTGCTTAGCAAGTGCCTCAGCCTATCCAGCTTTGGGACTAAAAGGCCTGAAGTTTATTATTCGTAATTGAAAAACTTAAATTATTAATTAATTAAAAACCGCGAGGGAATCCATACTGATTAATAAAAATGTTTTGCAAGTTGAGATTTTTTTGTTTTATAAACCTAGCATACATTCATGTTTACGTCTGAGAACCAATGCAAAACATTGTTTTAATGTATTTAATCGAGAAAGTTTTATTGTTAAGTAAGTAACAAATGTTGTAGGGACCGAGGTTGATTAATCGTGCAGTGCATTAAAACTTGGACAACACATAAAGTTCTCTTTTGTATTGTTTATTTGGTTTTAAATATTGTATAAGGTCGGCATCAATGTTATCTAGTTCAACGGAAAGAAGGAAGAATACAGGTTGATTTGGATGCCCTGTTCTTTTATCGTGGGGAAATCGGTTATGGATCGTGGCACCACCGCTGGCGGGTGAAGCGGAGGGTTTATGTGGGACTCGCACCCACTAAAACCCCACGGTGATCGCTCCCGAGTTATTGCCGGGGATTGCCGGGGCCTCCGGAACAGCCTGAGCCACTACGTCCTAAGCCAATAAGCTGAACGAAAAGTCAATGCCTAAATATTATTATTTGTCTCATTTTGACACGTGGATTTTTTTTTGAGACAATGAACTCGCGCTTGACCACCATCCTGCATGATGTTAAGCAGCTATGTGGTCTACGATGGAGCACACTTGTTTACTAGTTACCTATTACCCCAGTGACTTGAAGACTTCCAGACTATACTGCGCAGGAAACACAGACTCCGATCTCGTGTTGAAGAAGAGCACTTATAGCTCTTAAATAAATAAATATAAACTAATATAAATATTTTACAACAACACACACACATTGCCTTCATCCCATGTTAAGTAGCTAAAGCACTTGTGTTATGGAAATCAGACAACGAGATATATTTACTTAAATACTTTTTTTTTTTCTTTTAAATACATACTTATATAAATAAAACACCCAGACACATCCAACAGGTACTTAAAAGCTCATCACCTAAGCACCTGTCAGTCAGGGAATCGAACCCACGACCCTACGGAGCAGAGGCAGACATGCTGACCACTACACCAACGGGCCCGTCAAATAGAGACCTACTAAGCTACATTTTTGCTCCATTCACGTTACGAAAATATCCAACCCCATTTCACCAATGAGCCTTTAATAACTAAAAAATAATTAAACGAAAACGCATTCAAAAGCGCGAAGGATTTTCTAAAAAACAAAGTGACCATTCCTTTGTATGTAGCTACCACGGCTTTGTTTTGAGATAATTAATGAAGAACGATGTTTTATTTTTAAAAAATCCCAGTCATGATAAATAAATCTTTTGAATTCATGAAAGAGAAAAGAGGCTGGCATTCACGGCTCGAAACGTAATGCGAACTCTTTATCTACGTTGCGGAGATTTAGCCCTTATATTTATGAATGCTAGAGACGGGAGTTGTATGTAATAGTGTTGACTAGCGCATAAAAAGTTACTCAGCATGGATCTCGTAAAGAACAAGAAGAGGTGCTGTAAATAATACCTACCTTGGGCTAGCCTCACTAACATAAACAAAGCGCTTCATACGTCAACAAAATGCCAAGTATAAGAGCTAGAGAGTAAGAAGCCGTTCATGAATATTCGGCACTTTAAATAATAATAATAATACACTTCACGCCTTTAATCCCAAATAGGGGTAGACAGAGGCACTTGTTAAAGTAAGTACCCACGGTTCACCAAGCGTATTTAACCCAACGTGACAGGGGGTGAGCCCATCGCCGTTATAGGGTTCACCTACCTTGTGGTGTGCGAGTTTCATCACGATGATGTCCTTAACCGTGCGAGCGTTGCGTTGCGTACATAGTCTCTCAAAAAGAGTCCCATTGGTACACGTCCAGTAGCCGGACTCGAACCCGGGACCTCCCGGTTACAAGTCAAGTATCCGACCAACTGGACCACAGACGCTTTAAAATCGCCTTCTTCTCGCAGGTCACTTACTACGTCGTAGGTAGTTACTAACAGCTATACTGTGTTTAAAATAACTCCGGGCAATAGTCTTATAAACGTTGTTGGGCTCATCAATATGAACAAATGTTACTATAGCGATAATGCGGGGAAATGAAAAAAACAATATTTTCATACAAAATACATTATTTCTGAAGAACGAATTTGTTTTTCATGCCCAACTCATTTCTTAGATCATTTGGCTCGGGGTCGTTTTACACACAGTGTAGTATCCTTTCCAGTTAAGATACCAATATAAGAAATACCTGAATAATCCAATATCGGCTCGCTAGCTCACCAACTACGTCTTCACCGTGCGGCGGTTGACAGCCGTGTCACACACTCCCGCATCCCGCGTAGTAGGTAGCACGAGACGACAGAACTCATCACTTAGACCAACATCAATGTAAGGCTAATACACTACATCCCTCCTCTTGCCTTATTTTTTTAATATAATTTAGCAATCTTGTTATTTTAACCATTTATTTAAATATTACTGATTTTAATCATCGCAAGTAGATATAGGATAGGTGACTAAAAACATTACGTAATTTTAACGAACCGAACCATTATTTCATTATCGTCTTTGCCTTTGTCATCCCCCGTCACCTTCCATTGTCTTACTACTCGCTTTATATGACAAAACATTACGTCTCAATTGTTGACCTGTTTCATCACTCCGCAGACTCATATTATCACCAGTAATATTTGCCTCTGCGGTTTGAATAGTGTGAGGTTCATATGTGAATTTAGTTTACTTTTTTTTTTCGACATAACCTTATCCCCAACTTCTAAATCGCATGTCTCCGTTTATCAGCATATTCCTTTTCTTTCTGTTCATTGTATTAGTCACTGTTTGTAACATCCACTATAATATCATGGCAATGCAATAAAACATTGAGTATTTGTCTAGCAACTCATGTTCCAATTCAACATATTATGTTAGACTAGTGGACTCGACCGACGCTGCCCCGTCCCAACCATCAATACGAATATGAACACGGCCTGCGCCCAGCATTGGATGTCACTTCTTCCCCCATAAGAGCCCTCTGATGTCGTCAACAAGCACAACAAAGGAAGAATCAGCGAAATCGGTCCACCCGTTCCGGAGTCAACAAGATCACAACGAAAAGTAGCATTGATCTTTATATTATAATATATATTGTTATCATGGACAATCTTATCCATCACAGAATGTGGTGAAATATCGTACATTTGCATAAAGTCACCCATGGCCTCTATTCTTTTCCGCCTGAGATATTCAGACGTTTCAGAATGTCTCGACTTTTCCAACGTCTTCAGCCAACATCAATCCGGCAAAAGATGCCAGTTTTCTTTCCGGTTCTTCCGGCCAGCAAAAGAAACTCATGCGAAACACGGACGATCACCTTGGTTTTCATACATGACGTTCGTCAAGCTCTGTGTTACGCCACTGCACATCTGCATATATGTAATTACACTTATAACGGACGAAATAAACTTATTTGTTTTGTTTCCATACTTTGGTTCTCATTCTGCCTTCATAGCTCCATAGCAACCATGACCGGATAGGCCTCGTGTGCCGCTTTGTGCAGGTTACTTGGCATAAAGACTTTGTTACTGACCTTAGTGTCATCATGAAAACATATGTCATAATAAGTTTAAAAGATTTATCATTATCGGAAGATTCGAAAGATTATATCTTTCAGGGGTGTCGCTAAACTAACTGTTTAGATGCATCCACAACCCTGAACATAACTATTGTTTTTATGTACTGGGTGTGAGTAGTCCGAAAGAATACCAAGTCTATAGAGCGGGACCGCAATACTAGGCTTACCCGGTCCGGTTTACCAGCGACTTACAGAGCCTCAGACCGCACTGCGCAGGAAACAAAGATTCCGGCAAGTCACTCCCCACCCTGGCGGCTCACACCATGAAAGTAGACGCAAACCGTTTGGTTCGCATAAATGGTTTATCCACCCGGCATGGATGACGGTTTGCCGTTCTCCTGTCCTTGTCCTATCGTAAAAGCGCGATCGATGTATTAGGCTATGCAACTCCGTAGCACCCTCTCCGAAATGCACCTGAAAGAGGACAGATAGGCTCACAACCTTGCGGCGATGCTGTAGGCTTTGTAGCCGAGCATCAAATAGCCTGTCGTCCCCTATAAGCATGCCTTCCAGCACGTCTCTCTATTGCCTCCAGAGCCTCAAGCTGGTATTCCGATCCAACCCAAAGATGAGAGCAGCATTCCATACACGATCGAATTTGTGCTTGATACAATATGAGCAAAATTCCAACGCACTGTCGAGAGGATGCCCAGCTTCTTGTCTGCGCGTTGGCCGTAGCCGCAATATATGAGCCAAAATGCTAAAGCTACTTGCATCTTCAATCAGCTATGACTAAAGTCTTATCTTCTGGGTCATAATAACCTAAAGTTGGAATGACAATAAGTGCAGCGTTTAATTCTTTGAACGCTTTTATACGAGACTCTTTCCAGACTTCGCGTAACTATATCGGAGTTTCTACCTAGGTAGGTAGTTTCTTTGTCTTTTATTGCTAATAGTTATTTTAATGGTTATGTTTTAGGTACAAGATGTGGTATAAATTTACCTACGAAATTAGCCAGTCCCAGGAAGCTTTGAAACTACTATTGACTTCCTTACTTTTCTTCCCATACGGATTTCCTTGTCATTATTTCTTTTGTTCGACATTGACAGTTCTTATCTCGTGCGACATGTTTGGAACTCCCATATTTGCCACGTAACGCCTTACTACATATCGTGTATTTTTTTTCTAGATTTTGTGTTAGTACTACTCCCTGTACCTATCTGGCTGATTATTCGTTACTTTATTGGGAAAGTACTCAAGTTTTGCATTTTTCTGTGACTTTCGAAATTATGCTTCGTCAGAGTTAGTAAATAAACAGTTGGTTGCTTGTTGTCTGAGTCTAACTAAACATTTTTCAATGTTTTCTTATGGTTCCTGTCTAAGTAGCCTTAATACGTGTCTTTCGTATACTTTACTTTACTCTACCTTGGTGCAGAGATTTTTTAAGTATCATGTACACACGTACCGACAAAGCAATTGAATGCACGCATCAACAACGCACTTTAATGCACTGATCAACAACGCACTTTAGTGCATGCATCAACAACGCAATTTAATGCACTTATAAACAACGCAATTGAATGCACGCATCAACAACGCACTTTAATGCACTGATCAACACAATTTAATGCAATTACCATTAACGCAATTTAATGTAAGTATCATCAACGCAATTTAATGCAAGTATCATCAACGCAATTCAATGCAAAAACCATCAACGTGATTTAATCCAAGTACCATCAACGCAATTTAATGCAAGTACCACCAACGCAATTTAATGCAAGTACCATCAACGCAATTTAATGCAAGTACCATCAACGCAATTTAATGCAAGTACCACCAACGCTATTTAATGCAAGTACCATCAACGCAATTTAATGCAAGTACCACCAACGCAATTTAATGCAAGTACCATCAACGCAATTTAATGCAAGTACCATCAACGCAATTTAATGCAAGTACCATCAACGCAATTTAATGGAAGTACCATCAACGCAATTTAATGCAAGTACCATCAACGCAATTTA
This sequence comes from Conopomorpha cramerella, assembly GCA_012932125.1. Classification (NCBI taxonomy): domain Eukaryota; kingdom Metazoa; phylum Arthropoda; class Insecta; order Lepidoptera; family Gracillariidae; genus Conopomorpha; species Conopomorpha cramerella. The sequence continues at coordinate 19,386 of SJJU01007316.1, forward strand.
ATGCAAGTACCATCAACGCAATTTAATGCAAGTACCATCAACGCAATTTAATGCAAGTATCATCAACGCAATTTAATGCAAGTACCATCAACACAATTTAATGCAAGTACCATCAACGCAATTTAATGCAAGTACCACCAACGCAATTTAATGCAAGTACCACCAACGCAATTTAATGCAAGTACCATCAATGCAATTTAATGCAAGTACCACCAACGCAATTTAATGCAAGTACCATCAACGCAATTTAATGCAAGTACCGTCAACGCAATTTAATGCAAGTACCACCAACGCAATTTAATGCAAGTACCATCAACGCAATTTAATGCAAGTACCATCAACGCAATTTAATGCAAGTACCATCAACGTAATTAAATGGCAATATCACTGCATGCATAATTTAATGCAGTATCACCTCGTAAATCAATTACAATATTAACATTCGTTTTTAATTTAATTTAGTTATTAGCTTTGGTACAGTAATACAATAAATAACAATAACTTGGTACGTAGATACCAGTGACGCAGATCAGTCCGTAACTTCTGAGAATTATTCTCTCACAAGCTCTTCCCATGTCCCCAAATTGAAAAGAAACCGCAGCTCTAAACTCACTTTGTAGATGTAATAGGGTAAATATAACATTCGTAGATAGAAGTTATCTTTTATCTTTTATAGTATTATCCTAAACACTACGTTATGTGCACATGACGATAACTCTCTCGACTGTGCAGTGTCCAGCTACATTATATTAGAAATGCATTGCAAGTATTAAAGTTAGCTATTTGATAGGATATTTACCTAGACGCCAAGCATTTCCTATTACAATATTGTACTTATATCGCCCCCATTCGGTAGGTACGTATATCCTGTACGTACGTCTTTACTTACACCAAATGACATAATTCCCACGGCAGTTAATCACCATCAAATTTCTTGAAAAGTTCAACGTTCAAAATGCTGTCAACTAGCCATAACAAATTGTTATCAACTAGCTCCGCCAACACACATCACCAACAGCGCCTCTCCGCCACCACATACATACATGGATTATACCTACAAACCCAACAGCAAGAACAACTCCATCTGTCAAAGAAACCCGTATCAAAACCCGCCGCGCAGCCTCAAAGGTCCAAACATACGAGGGATACACTACATACACTGCTCGTACATATAGGGACAAACAGTATGTAGTGATTGGAAAACATTACATAATACGTATTCCTCTATTCTAGTTTGCGCTATATTTTTTCTTTTTTTTTTTTTTACTTGGTATGTGCAACTTCTTGCTCAGCCAAACATTGGCCACCGAGAAATCAACGGTTTGTTTTTCTTTTCTTTTTTTTTTTTTAAGTTCGCGGGAAACACTCGTTTTTGTGTCCAAAAGAAACACATTTAAAAAAAATTGTAGGTCCTTTGTTGGGAGAACAATTTTCTTTTCCCAAATCGACAATATTTTTATGAAAATAAATAATGATTGTATGATCTGAACATAAGTATAGGTAGGCATGAGCATAAAAATAATGTTGTGAGAGTATTTCGAATGCGAACAACAACCCTAAAAACCTTATTCCTGTCAATACTTAGTACAAACCAGTCAATTCAACATTTTCCTGTTAAACAAGATGGAAAATAAATGTTCATATTTATGGTGTAAACAATAGGTGAAACTCTTGTTATGCATATGTCGTACAGGTTAGGTGGGCACAAACATTAGATTCATCTACTCTACCTATAAATAAAATACTTAGATATATATTCACACATCACACGTTTATTTTAGCTCCACGCGTACATAATGTCGACATTGCAGTAACCAGCGTAAAATGTAAAAATACCGTATTTTTTAAGATAGATAGTCAACAATAAACTTACAGTGTTTCTCCTCGTCGCCAATTTGTAGTATCCTTTCCAGTTAAGATACCAATATAAGAAATACCTGAATAATCCAATATCGGCTCGCTAGCTCACCAACTACGTCTTCACCGTGCGGCGGTTGGCAGCCGTGTGTCACACACTCCCGCATCCCGCGTAGTAGGTAGCACGAGACGACAGAACTCATCACTTAGACCAACATCAATGTAAGGCTAATACACTACACACAGTATTCATAAAAAAACAGTATTCGAATGTGGAAGAAAGAACCAACTGCAGCTACTCTTTAAAAATGTATGCGAAATAACACATAAAAATCGCGTCCACTTGAAAACCTCCTCTTTTGTCGTCGGTTAAAAAATAATATTTCACAACATCAAACCAATACATAGTATAAAACAAAAACTACTGCTGTCTGTCCCTATGTCTGATTAGGCCTTAAAAACAACGTCACAGATTTTGATGCGGTTTACTTTAGTAGACAAAGTGATTCAAGTGAAAGTTTTATATGTAGGTATAATAGATGCAGGATGCAGCAGAGAAACACAATTAATAATGTGTATTGGCAAATCAACGTTTGCCGGGTCGGATACTTATTTTTATAAATAGCAGCGGTAATCCGGAAAATAAAAATAGCACAAAAATCTGCTTTGTATTTTTTTGCGAATACGTCGCATAAACGACGTACTAATGGATATTAGGGATGATAAAGGGATTACTTCCGCTATCCTTCTACCTATGACAAATTTGTCCATCTACCTAATCCTTTTTTATCGTGGGGAAATCCGTGGTACAGATAGCTCGCCGCTGAAATGACAACGAGGGGATATGTTGGACTTCCACCCATTAGAGTAAGCCAAGGGATAAAACCATAGTCCTGATTCTTATCTTACCTCCCATATGCCCCCATTTCTTGGTCCCAAAGGGCGCATATGTAGCGGAAAAGTTTCATTTTGACTATTCAATTGTATCAAAAATGAGACTATATTCATATTATGTACATGGAAGTATATGGAAAAGATGTCTGAAATTTCTGGGCACAACTATCTAAACCTGAAAGTCATCATATTGTGTGTGATAAACACATAATTATGTACATATACTATATCTAGAGTAAAACATTCAAGCGTAAAGTAAAATGTCATTACTACCGACATCTAACGCGCGAACACGTAATCGATTTTTTCTATCAAGCTCGCGCGCATTTCAACAGATGGCGCCACGTGTTGCGATTTAGTTGGGATTTATTTTTATCTCGTTATGTATTCAAGTGTGAAACGAACGTGAATTTGCAATGCTGTTAGATCATAGAGCAACACGGGCATGTATGCACAAGGTGACGGGCCTGATTGACCACGTCTGAATCGGTCAAGGCTTCGCAGCTGTTGAGTAAGTACCTATAGGTATGTAGAGAGGTACCTAAGGTAATACATATATATCTAGTCAAATCGTCAATTATTAGGCTCCTGGTTTATTTTGAATGCCGTTGTGGATCCTGTCACTAAGAGGAGTCGCATATGTACAAGAAGGTGAGATAATATCGGTTTGATAAGAGGTCATCTTATCTAATTTAGATATCTTTCAAACATTGGATACATACATCTTCATACCTGTAAACGTTAAAACAAAAACAAAGACATAAAAAGAATCCATGTTGGCAAATATTTTTGCGCTAAAACTAACCAAGATTTGTAAACAGATAACATACAAATGATACCAACATAAAACTAAGCAGGTAAGTTAGTAAGTTTGACAATTATTTTCCGCTTAGGGTTTGTACCTATGTACTTACCTATACGAAAATTATAAATAGGAAACATAATTTGTTATTCTGAACGTGAACGTCCAAAACTACAGGTCTGGTTTCGACAATTCTTTTACAATGAATTATCATCATGTCAGCCCACAGAAGCCCACGCTTGGGCACTAAGTAATATAGTCCATATTTACTCCCGAAATTCCTACGGGAACGTAATAAAAAGTGTGTAATACCACTGACTGAGCGTAAAAGGACCCAGAACAATGGTCCTAGAAACGTCGTCGTTGGGCTCGTGAATATCAACAAATTTTACTAATAAAATCGTAAATTATTTTTATCAAGTTTTGTGTTATACTACTGTATATCTGTATGCAATAGCTCTTATAACGATTAAGAAATAAACCATTTCATTATGATAAGTGGCTATTACTAAGACGGATATAAAGAAGGAAGAATTCTAATTTTGTATGGTAATGAATAAACTCAAAAACTATACCGGTCGGATTTCGAGAAATTTTCCACCATTGGGAATTTACATAGACCATTTTTATCCCGTAATTCCTACTCGATCGACAAAACCGCGAGTGAGACCACGTGGTGCAGCTATTACTTACATAAAAATATAACCTACAGAGAGCTAAGAGTTTTTTCAACTATGGATATAGGACCATTCGGTGGTTAGCGTACCAAATTCTCAAGGCAAATCTTGTTCCAGTTAAAATCGTGTTGTGTACAAAAAATGCTTACCAAGTGGAACAAAAATCAATACAAGGTACAGAATAAAGTCGCCTCCCGCTGTCTGTCCCTATGTGTGCTTAGATTTTTAAAACTACGCAACGTTTTATAATGCGTTTCCTTTTAATAGATACAGTAATTCTAGAGGAAGGTTTATATATGCATATACAGTACAATGCTCACACAATGTGCGAAGCTGGGGCGTCCCGCTAGTCTTATTATATAAAAATTACTTGATGTTCGTTAGTCTCGCTAAAACTCGAGAACGACTGGACCGATTTGACTAATTTTGGTCCAGAATCACACGTGGAAATCCAGGGAAGGTTTTAAAGGTGTAGTTCTTCCAATACACGGGGTACAAAAGCGACTTCCTATGGCAAAACAAATGTTTGCCGAGACAATCATTTCGGAGAGTGTGCTACGGAGTTGCATAACCTAATACCCCCATCGCGTATTTACAATAGGACAACCAGGAGAACGGCAAAACGTCATCCATACCAGGTGGATTTGCCATTTACGCGTACCAAACGGTTTGCGTCCACTTTCATAGTGCGTACCGCCAGGATGTGGAACGACTTGCCGGAGTCCGTGTTTCCTGCGCAGTATAGTTTGAAGGTCTTCAAGTCGCGGGTGAATAGGTACCTAATGAACAAGTGTGCTCCATCGTAGACCACATCGCTGCTTAACATCAGGCAGGATGGTGGTCAAACGCTTGTTCATAGTGAGAAAAAAAAATAGTATTGTAATAAATGTGAGTTTTCTGGTGATATTCGCTCCTACTTTTCTCTTGAATACCAGATACACTAGGGGCACATCAACAAACAAGTAAAATAGATGCCCAAAAATGACAAATTGTTTTGTGTTTAACAAAAATGGCGACTGGCGTAGCATGATGGCACTCTGTACAACTTAAAACAATCAGATAACCATCAAACGGTGTGTAAATATTTTTTTTACAAAGGTTCTGTCTATCCTTGTCTATGATTAATGAAGTTGTTGTTGTGCCGATATACTGCGTGTAAAATGACTCCGAATAATAGTCTTAAAAACGTTATTGGGCTCGTCAATATGAGCAACTTTTACAATGGTGGCAATGCGAGGAAATGAAAAAAAAAATGTTAAAAATGCTCGAAGGACCAAATCTGAACGCGCTGTATAGGTGGTGCGTCGCCAGTTGTAGAAGTAGTACGTGAGTAGTCGGAGTAACAAACGGGTTCGGTAAAATGTTGTATATTTTGTGAAAGGTAAGAAAAGAGTGAAAAAAACAATGAGAAAATAAAACGTCAAATTATAGAACAAAGTTGACATTGACATGACAAACAAAAAAGTATTCTTCTTGAAGATACAAAGAGTTCTAAACATTCGTCTCCACACAGAACCTGTCTTCTCTCGAGGCAGAAGATATAGTAGTGTATATTTTTTAAACGCAGTTAACAAGCGTTTGAGCATCATCTTCCCTGATATTAAGCAGATATGTGGTCTACGATGGATCACACTTGTTCATTAGGTACCTATTCACCCCAGTGACTTGGAGGCCGCCAGACTGTGCAGGAAACACAGACTCCGGCAAGTCATTCCACATCCTGGCTTTGTAACTGAAGAAAAAAATATCTATATTATTCCCGTTCCCGTGGGAATTTCTCGATGTTCCAATCGTAATTATGTTTTGCCGAACTGCAAAACTCAAACTACTTTGGTTTATACTTTTCATACAAACCGTTTTTCCCTATAAATGCCGTTTCCGTGTGAATTTCGGGAATTCCTTCCTTAGTGCATCTCTATGGTACCTAAGCTAAGTCCCTGCTAAATGTCAAATTCCTAAGTTCGTTTGAGCTATGCGTTGATTGTCAGTCAGTCAGTCACTACTCCTTTTATATACATATATATTTAGATGAACCCTAGGTATACGTTTTATCAGAAATATCAGAACATATCCTTGCCTGAAGCGCTATTTTTCTGGAGTATTTTAAACCAGAAGTGGTTAGTATTGACAAGATAAATACTGTACAAAGTGCAAACGAAATAGTTATTAACCTAGACATCTATATCTTTAAAGCTATGTCTACCTACTTACTTTCGGCCGCTAATTTCATACAACACAAAACCGATATAACTAGACACCAAAACCCTGCAAAACTATAAAGCAAAGAAGCTCAGCTAAAAAATACTGTGTAAAGTAATAAGTCATTATCTGTTTACACACGCGACCATTGCATTGGAGTCAAGGATGACCGGCATCAAGTTTTTTACTCGCCTGTACCGCGCCTATCTCAGACAAAGACAGACATATAGTCGCATAGCTGCGTCTCGCTCACTCACTAAAGCCGTACAGTGCAAAATTATATTAGTACAGTCGTGGACAAGTTGACATTTGCAGTTAAGGATTTTTTGTTGACCTTTTCGTGCTTACGTTTTGTAAATAAAGCTGGTTCAGGTTCAGTTTGTTGCCATTACACCGCTGTTGCTTTTATTGCACAGAGGCAGTAAAAATTGTTACTGTCTTCTCAGAACTGTATAAGGATTTTCCTGTTGGTAGTTTAAAAATAATACCTATTGAAGTATATTACCCGTTTTACTTTGGACTACGATCGACAGGTTGAAATCCTTTATGATTAAAATAAAACCTTGCAAGGAAACCCGCATACCGAAAAGTATGTGAAGTGTGTTCACGAGCTCACCGCCTACATACCTTATCAACATACACATGGTGGGTTCAATTAATAATAACGTACTTAAGTATTTGGTGAATATACTGAGTGTAAAAATACCTCGAGCAATGGTCTTAGCAACGTGACATCCACTGCTGGGCACAGGCCACCCTAGATGTTCATATTAATAGTTAGGACAGGACAACGTCTATCCAGTCAACTAGTTTTCCATACATTTTGATGGGAAAGAGATAGAATGAAAGTGCTACGCAGCTTTCAAGTGTAGATGTGTTTGCTCTTAGGTTATTTTTTTGTTTTTGACATTAGATACCCTGAGGAATGTTGTATCATAGGCTGAGTGACTCTTAAGTTTCGCCAATACTTTTAATTTAACGTTGTATAATCCTTCCTCTAAATTATCTATCTACTCTATCTATTATCTGACGGGTCCGTTGGTGTAGTGGTCAGCATGTCTGCCCCTGCCTCATAGGGCCGTGGGTTCGATTCCCACCGTTGGTAGGTATTTAGGTGATGAGCTTTTAAGTACTTGTTGGATGTGTCTGGGTGTTATATTTATATAAGTATGTATTTAAAAGAAAAAAAAAGTATTTAAGTAAGTATATTTCGTTGTGTGATTTCCGTAACACAAGTGCTTCAGCTACTTAACATGGGATGAAGGCAATGTGTGTGTTGTTGTAAAATATGTATTTATATTATAAGAAAATAGCATCAAAATCCGTCGCGCAGCTTTAAAGATATATAAGACAGACAGCGGGAGGCGACTTTGATACCAACATTTCTACTGGACAGGATTAGACGGGATAAACAGTAATATTGCGGGGTAAAGCTTATACATAATATGCATGACTAGATGTCAAGAGCAGAGCTGCTGTATGCTGCTATCAGGTCACAAACTCAATCAAAACTCGCCTCTCTGAGTTCGGTAATGTCGTACGAAGCTAAAGACGTAAGTTCATATGATTTTCATGGGAATATGTGCTTAATTACTGACTTAGGTTCAGGACTACTTAAGGGTCATTATTCTTCGTTCGAAGCAAATAATTCTGCCCTTTCACGTATTGGTGACAGAATATACCATGGGCAGATCAGACTGCGGGTATTTACCTAACTTTATCTTCCATCAGCCATATGACTACTTTGCCTTACCTACATTTTTCCTTAACGGTTAAGACTACCTGAACATAAAACTTAGGTTACTAGCGAATAAGGTCGCATTTTGCAATCTTAACATTGTCAATTTTATATTGTAATGTACAGTGTGATAAAAAGTTAATTCATTCAAAACTTAACCTAAACCAAGACAAAACTTCAGAGCCCTATTTAGTTTGTATCAGGTAAACTTAATTCTGTGTTTCTGACTGTATTTAATGGGTAACTAGTTAAACAAAGTTCATTTCCCTGTAGCAAACAAGCAACAATGGAAGCATCGGCTTTGCGAACTCTACAATTTGTATCTACCTACCTAACGTAAATTGTTTGTATGTATGTACATACTTTCCTAACTTTGTACCGTTAGTAGGTTGTAAAGTAACAAATTGTCTGCAACTAAGGAAACTTAAATTTAATACTGAGTAAAAGGACCCCGAGAAATGTTCCTAGAAACGTTGTTGGGCTAGTCAATATGAACAACGTTTACTATGGCGATAATAAGGGGAAACGAGGAAATTTTTTTTCGATCCCCATGCAAAATGTCATCTTCCGAGGCAAAAAAAAATGTATATTTTGTAGAGAGAAAAAGTTGTTCATATTGACGAGCCCATCAACGTTTCTAAGACTATTGCTCGGGATCCTATTACACCTAGTACTCGTATAATATTCGTTTTATATTAATATTTTACTATTTGTTTCATCATCATCACCATCAGCACATACTTGTCCACCGCTGGACATAGGCAATTTGTTTACATGCTACAAAAGTTTCTGAAGTTTGAAAAACTTAACAAAACAATAAAAAAATACTAATTAGACCCCACCAGCGACATGTACATAAGTATTTTTTGGAGTTTGAAAATTTCCCATTAGAAATGGTACCCTACTGTGGTAGTAGGAGTAGGACCCAGGCGGACGGTCCCTGCAAGAGATCATCAAGGACACGAAGGGTTTGTTGCGGTTCCTGGAGGAGCTAAGGTAGTTGGAGTAGCGCCACCCAAATCACGCTCGTCGAGCTTCGGAAACGTCCCATATCATCCATATCTACCCTATTGTGAAATACCACAATACTTTTATCAATAAGCCTAAGTAAAAACTTATCTGTCATAAAAGTAACAAATTAATACAGATCTTCTTCACAGAAAGGTTCACTTTCGTTTAATAACGAACCAAATGAACTATCTACCTGGACTACAAAAACGTCTTGTACGTTGATAGAGATGCAATCTCATTGACACATGCCTGAATTCAATTTCGAACTCACAATCCTAAAGTTATTACACAACGAGTTATGCCACTAGGCCATATTGGAACATAAAAAAAACATATTATTCATACATACATACACATATCACGAAAAGAACAAGTCATGCGTTTTACGTTTACGTCGTCCATTGCGTGCAACAATATCCACTCAGCTCAGGTCTTTTTGAGCCAACATTAACTGTTCTGAAACATATGTACCTCTCGTTCTGTTACAGGCAAACACTTTGCATTAGAAAAGGACAACATTATTATGTGGCGGATCATTACATAACCGTTTATCGAACTGCATTTTTACATAATTCGTCTTCATGCTAATAGTAAAATATTCAATGACAATATGAATTACCTACTATTTACCATTTTTTTTGTGCACGATTGTTTTTTTTTTACAAAGAAATATTTTGTTTGGCAACAAATGAATGCGCGGTAGGTATTAACGATCGAATGTGTGATGACGTAGGCGTGTTTGGCAACGAATAACTTTGTTATGTAAGTAAGTAGCTATAGAATGCATTTTGTTTTGGTTAAATATATTATAGAACATACACACATCACAAGTGTCTAGGGATCATTTTAGATGCAATCAAGAATATATTTTACAAAAACTGAATTCTTTTTCATTTTTCATTTCATCATTCAAAATGTGGTGATTAGTCATTGATACAGGCATGGGGAATTGGGTAGGAGACCAATCCGGAAGATTAGATTTGATTTAAATAGGTATTTAAATCTAATTTAGGTAAATTAGATTTTATTAGAGCTTAAAATGTTCTTGATCCCTAGCTAGACTCTTTTGATGTGTGTATAATGTTAGCTGTCAACTATTCCTCGTTACCACATAAATAAATAAATACATTTCACGTCTTTTCATTACAAGCGTGTTTAATTATTAACAAACTATTATTTCCCTGCCCTTATCCCCCACAAGGTGGGGTCGGCGCAACACGTTTCCTTTCGCCATTCATCTCTGTCACTCGTCATCTCTGTAGTTACACCTTTCACGCACATTTCATTTTTCATACAGTCCATCCATACCTTCTTTGGTCTCTCTCCCATTATTAACACATAATTCTAATAAGGTAATAAATCATGAAAATAGCAGGATTCGGCGATATATCTTGTGCTTCCATCTTATTATATCTAGGAATATGAATAAAATAAAATAATTAAAAAAAATACACTTCACGCCTTTTAATTCCAAAGCGAGGTAGGCACTTGCTTAATAAGCAAATTCCCACGGTTCACGCGCGCGTATTTAACCCAACGTGACAGGGGGTGAGCCCATCGCCGTTATAAGGTGCACACACCTTGTGGTGACGATGTTGTCCTTCACCGTACGAGCGTTGCGTTGCGTACATAGGCTCTGAAAAAGAGTCCCATTGGTACACGTCCAGTAGCCGGACTCGAACCCGCGACCTCCCGGTTACAGTCAAGTATCCGACCAAGTGGACCACAGACGCTCTTATGAATATATACCCATTAATAGTCTTATTTTGTAGTATTATAACAGTGGGAAATGTTCCGACTACGGGAAATCGCCCTTTTTTTTAACCCTTCAACTACTTGACCTGCTGTACCTACGTACGTACAACAGGTTTAGGAACATATTCCAAGTTCAGAATAATGTCTTTTGTGAGCCTGAAGAACCAAGAAAATAACTGGCACCTTTACAACGCTGCTCTCTAATTTCAACCATTTTGCCAATAGCCAATTGATACAAATTTGACAGGTGATTTGATTATGTTGAACAAATTTCTCCATTTGACACGTGCTGGTCGCACAGCGTTCGTGAGGCAGATCACGTATCTATGCCGAAGACAGACGTAATCGAGCTGACCTGAACGATTTTGAGCTGTCGATGCTTTAATCGGCATACCATAATTTCGTTTTATCACCATATCATACATGTGAGTCACGAATGTTATCTAATTAAAGGTGCTAATTCTCAAGTGCCGACTGCAACCACAACAAAAAACTTACATGTACATGTTTTTTTTTACATATCCTAGGTAGGAGTATGAATGCTGGGCAAAGACCCTTCCACTCCTCTAGCTCTATTTTGGACCACGTCGTGTGTGTGTGAGCATGTGTATCAATCCAGGTCTTCCCGCCAACTCCGCCTGGGTCGGCTCCGTTGCGGCTTTCGCCCAACGGTCAGGGTACATTCGACTGACGTGACCAGTACATTTCCACTTCAGCTAAATATACCTAATACGAAAATTAAATGTGTTGCTAAGTCCAAATCTTAAGAACGGCTGGACTCTCTAATTATTTTTTTGTTGCGCTTATTAATGTCAAGTAAATAAATACATAGTATACAACAAAGTCGCCTCCCGCTGCCTGTTGCTATGTGTGCTTAGATAATTAAAACTACTTAATGGATTTTGTTGCGGTTTTATTTAGTAGATACAGTGCTTATTGAAGAAGGTTCATGTGTATTACTTGCATAAATAGCAGAGAAACACTGTCAATAATGTATATTGGCAAAACATCGTTAGCCGCGTCAACTAGTATAAGATAAAATAAAAATGTACGAATTATACTCATTGAAAGTGAATTAATCGTTAATTCACCCCCTTACCAAAAAACTGAGGGTTTATCTGAAGCTCGCACCAAAATATCGGTCGTACATCAACGCGACATCTCTGAATGTGACACTGTTGAAACTACAATTTTATTACTATTACTAAGGATTCTTTTCGCAATAACAAAATATCGCGTTGTTGTAGCAAATGACTTAAACAGCGCTTGTAGTCCAATTGGTCGAATACTTGCGATCGGGAAGTCGC
>SJJU01007318.1:0-15810 GCA_012932125.1 Conopomorpha cramerella
TCTAAAGCGGAGTTTAGATTAGCAATAAAATTTGCAGAAGTCGACTTCCGCAAGTCAAAATCGCTGTGTAAACGTGTAGCAAGTTCATTTCTGCAAGTTTTCTCTGTGCATCGAACTTGCTGTAATTTTTATGTATAAACTTTAAATATAGACGACTTCTGCAAATTTTGCAGTAAAATAGCCGGCCTGTTTAGACAAGCAATAAAACTCGCGATAGAAAACTTCTGAAAGTCATTTACAATAGTGTAAACAGGGTTCAGCAAGCTATATAAGCAAGTTTTGCAACTTCCATTGGGATATTCCAGCAAGAACTTGCACTTTATTTTGTAAACAAAATAAGTTTTTTGTGTTCTGCAAGATGTCAGCAAAAAAAAACCTCCGATTTTAAATGTGCGTGCTTGTCCTTTCATTTGTTACCCCATTTGAACATATTTGTATAGAGTCGACTTTTTTTCCCCACTTTCAACCCTCATAACTTTTGAACAAATTATCCAATTTTCATTTAATATACGTGGTGTACTCTTTAATATCCCACTTGGACACATTTATTCAAGTTAAATTTTTAATCCCCACTTTAACCCCCCATAACTTTTAAACGGTTCAATCGATTTTCATCAAACATGTCTAAAATACTCGCCCGTAAAACACCTCTAATAAAAAATAAACTAAACTGAAATCGGTTCATTCGTTTGGGAGCTATGATGGCACAGACATACAGATACGTCAAACTTATAACACCCCTCTTTTTGCGTCAGGGGTTAAAAATTATAAATTATTACAAAAATAATCATTAAAATGATTTCATATCATGTACTCAATACATTCCCTTTACGAATAAGAGAAGAGGGGGTAAAAAAAATGGACCAAAACATCGACCGGCAAGATTCACATTATTCTTCTTGGACCTTTTCTTCACTTAAATCCGTTGGCGAAATTCGGTACTCACATTTTGCATACTCAACTACCTCTAGCGCCTGGACTATACTTATTTTTTGGTATTAACAAAAATAAAATTGTTGCAATGTTCACATACATCTAAACAGTCTTGCAAAAACTTCTAGAATTCTACTATCACAAGTATTGCTTTATATAAATCTTGCAATTAGTGTAAACTCACATGGAAATATTTAGCGCAATTTTGCAGCAAGTTCTTGCTTACTGTAAACTGTCTGGAAAGAACTTGCGCGATAATACTTTCAGAGCACTTGCAAAGTCAACTTCTACAAGAAACCTTGCACTTAGTCTAAACGTAATAGCAAGAACTTGGTCAATAACTTGCGGCAAGAACTTGTTAGTCTAAACTCCGCTTAAGATACTTAAGTTTAGACTAAGTGCAAGGTTTCTTGTAGAAGTTGGCTTTGCAAGTGCTCTGAAAGTATTATCGCGCAAGTTCTTTCCAGACAGTTTACAGTAAGCAAGAACTTGCTGCAAAATTGCGCTAAATATTCCAAGTGAGTTTACACTAATTGCAAGTTTTATATAAAGCAATACTTGTGATAGTAAAATTCTAGAAGTTTTTGCAAGACTGTTTAGATGTATGTGAACATTGCAACAATTTTATTTTTGTTAATACCAAAAAGTAAGTATAGTCCAGGCGCTAGAGGTAGTTGCGTATGCATAATGTGAGAACCGAATTTCGCCAACGGATTTAAGTGAAGAAAAGGTCCAAGAAGAATAATGTGAATCTTGCCGGTCGATTTTTTGGTCCATATTTTTTTACCCCCTCTTCTCTTATTCGTAAAGGGAATGTATTGAGTACATGATATGAAATCATTTTAATGATTATTTTTGTAATAATTTATAGTTTTTAACCCCTGACGCAAAAAGAGGGGCGTTATAAGTTTGACGTATCTGTATGTCTGTGCCATCATAGCTCCCGAACGAATGAACCGATTTCAGTTTAGTTTATTTTGTATTAGAGGTGTTTTACGGGCGAGTGTTCTGACATGTTTGATGAAAATCGATTGAACCGTTTAAAAGTTATGGGGGGTTAAAGTGGGGATTAAAAATTAAACTTGAATAAATGTGTCCAAGTGGGATATTAAAGAGTACACCACGTATATTAAATGAAAATTGGATAATTTGTTCAAAAGTTATGAGGGTTGAAAGTGGGGAAAAAAAGTCGACTCTATACAAATATGTTCAAATGGGGTATCAAATGAAAGGACAAGACACGCACATTTAAAATCGGGGGTTTTTTTTTTGCTGACATCTTGCAGAACACAAAAAACTTATTTTGTTTACAAAATAAAGTTCCAAGTTCTTGCTGGAATATCAAAATGGCCGTTTACACATTTGACTTGTGTCAAGTTCTGGAAGTTGCAAAACTTGCTTATATAGCTTGCTGAACCCTGTTTACACTATTGTAAATTACTTTCAGAAGTTTTCTATCGCGAGTTTTATTGCTTGTCTAAACAGGCCGGCTATTTTACTGCAAAATTTGCAGAAGTCGTCTATATTTAAAGTTTACATATAAAAATTGCAGCAAGTTCGATGCACAGAGAAAACTTGCAGAAATGAACTGGCTACACGTTTACACAGCGATTTTGACTTGCAGAAGTCGACTTCTGCAAATTTTATTGCTAATCTAAACTCCGCTTTAGGCTGTACGCTATTTTCTAATTCACTGCCAATACCACCATGAGTCTCGCTGTCTGTCATTATTGTCAATGTCAGTGTGTCATTCCAGGTTTTATCAACAATTTTCAGGGAATACGTATAAGTCTCTGAAAGTTGTTACGATTTACCTGTGGGACGATTAGTAAGTAGGTACTGGTTGAAGTTGCTTCTTTTTTCTTTGTAATTATTATTGCGTACCAAACGTAGTTGGAAAACACAAATTTATGAGGGGTTTTCTAATAGAAATCTAACTGTCAAAGATAGTAAAAATATTGAAGTTTGACATTATCCGTCGTTTTTCTTTTTTCAAACATGTTTGTTTACAATTTAGAAACCTTTCGTCTATTGAAAAACAACGAAAATGTTGGTCATATCTGCGAGGATACCAGTGCTTGTTACACTTTTCTGCAAGAAAATGTTAGTTTTCGGAAATAAAGACAGGGCTGGACACAATGTCAGGTACACGTACAAATTCAATCGCTCTTTCAGTAGCCAGCCTGAGACACATCAAATATAGGATGGTCAAACAGCATACTGGACTGCATCAGTGACAATCTATTGTATTACCAGGTGCAGTGAGGCGACATGAGAATGATGGGCTCCATCATCCTGACATGCCAAATTAGGAAATGCGGTGCAGTGTGTCAAAATAAAACTGTTAAAATATGCCATAAGTGTGGTGTCAACCTTATAAACATAATATGCTATAAATAGTATAAAAAAATAAAAATTCGTTTAGAAGCATCGCTGAATTGGATGCCTTTCACTATGTCATGTTGCCTTTTTGTCTATTTCATACATAATTAACGTCTTAACAGTAAATAAATAACTTTTTCAATGATTACAACATTTAATATGCGAATTCATATTTTAATACATAAGGGGTAGCATATGTGCCCAACGGGACGTTTTCGACCCACCTGAAAAATCATACTTCCGAGGATGAAAACTGAAAATTAACACTAAGGTATTTATAAGTACACAGTATAGTCAAACATATCTAAATTTCATAAAAATCGGTGCCTTGAAAAGTTACGGGCATATATGGGTTAAGTTTGTAATTAAATTACATTAGACGATCACAGGCGGCACCTATTTAAGCACAAGCTTTTTAAACACAGTGAACAAGCGCTTGACCACCATCCTTTTCTTTTTTTATTGTTGACGGGGGGAGAATCCCTTCGGATTCGCCGTCGTCGTCTGCGGGGGCGACGACGAGGATATGTGGTGAATCCACTAAAAACCCCCGATGACTTCTCCGCGCGATGAGCCGGCGCCTCCGGAACACCCTGAAGAGTATAACTTGACCACCATCCTGCCTGATGTTAAGATTATTAAAATTACTCTATCCTCCGAAAATTTTATCGATTGTGACGATTCGCCTATATTCTCAGAGTTGCATCACTACCAAAATTGTTAAAAAAACGAACCATGAACCAGCTTCGTTGCAACGGCGTAAAAAATACACATTCAATGCTAATTGTGTTTGAAAATTATTTTAGTTTTTAGAAATCGACCCTCCTACATCCCATGCCCTGCCTGCCTGAAGGGCATACTGAAACTTTGGGCCGATCGTCGCGCGCAAGCCGTCCCGACTATAGGCCGCGACGGCGTGCGCGAGGCGTCCGACCCGACAAACTTGTGTCCCCACCACGATCGAGCCGACCAACAACCCTACTGGGACTTAACGGCACACAACGGCCACTTCGCACTCGGATCCAGACCGCTGCGCCGACAGTGACAAGACTCTCCTACGTTAACTCCTTGCGGAGTTTGTGCCAGCGGTGCGCAAACCGCTTGAACGCCTCGAAGTTTTCCTGTGACTGGACTAACTCCAGGAAGTACGCAGCCCCGGGGGACGACAGCTTGAAGCCGCCCAGGTTTTTAGAAATGTCGAAAGTGTGAAGATAGTGTAATGTAATAATTTAAATATAATGAAAGTTGAACGCAAAGAGCGTCTGTGGTCCAGTTGGTCGGATACTTGACTTGTAACCGGGAGGTCCCGGGTTCGAGTCCGGCAACTGGACGTGTACCAATGGGACTCTTTTTCAGAGCCTATGTACGCAACGCAACGGTCGTACGGTGAAGGACAACATCGTGATGAAACCCGCACACCACAAGGTGTGTGAACCCTATAACGGCGATGGGCTCACCCCCTGTCACGTGTGGGTCAAATACGCTTGGTGAACTGTGGGTACTTGCGCTTTAGCAAGTGCCTCTGCCTACCCCTCTTTGGGATTAAAGGCGTGAAGTGTATTTATTTTTATTCTTTTTTTGAATGTTCGTTCAATGTTCAGTCAGGAGGTAAATATTTTGCTGAGCAGTTCCGGGCATAAGAATAGGTCTGAGGTTATCCCTTGCCTGTCGTAAGAGGCGACTGAAAGGGCGTGGGGGCTGTAGCGTACGGGCGGGGACTCGTGCGCTTAAATTACGGTCCCCGAAGACGGTGGCGGTACGGCGGTGACGTGGGTGCCGGAGATGGTCCGTAAGGGCCTAGCGCGGCTGGGGCCGCCCTTGAAGTAGTGTCGTTCCGGGGGCTCCGGCAGTAACGCGCGAGTGGTCACCGGGTTCTAGTGGGTGCAAGTCCAACATGACCCCGCCGTTAACCCCGCCAGCGGTGGGGTATCCATAACGAATTTCCCCACGATAAAAAAGGAGGTAAATATTGAAAATTGACGTTAACCACATAAGGAATTATTGTTAAATTTGCCAGACTATATATTTTTTACTAGCATTCCGCCCGCGGCTTCGCCCGCGTGGACCTCAGTTATATTGCAGTATAAAGGAATACTTTTGTTTTCTCTCGGGATTATCATTTTTTCTGGGATAAAAAGTACCCTATTATTTAAACCGGACGTCTAACTATACGTCTGCAAAATTTCAAAGCTTCGGTTCAGTTATAGTTACGGTGTGAAAGCGGAACAAAAAAAAACTCACTTTCACAACTATAACATTAGTAAGAAGTAAGGTATCTATGACATCACTTTTAAAAATATCAACAAAGATTTTCCATTAATATTAAAATGCAGCGGTTGCGTATTGTGTCCATTAGATATACAATATTCTATGATTTGTGTATTTTTTTTAGTTTTACTATTTGGCTGATGACACAAATGCCGACGTTTTTGCTGTTCTTGAGGTTCGTTGCGTTAGACTACAACTAATTTACTACTTTGCAAATTAATTTATAGTATTTTCTGCAACAATATTGACAGTAACTAATAATTCTCATCAGAATACTATTATTTGACATATTTCGTCATACCTCTGTTTTCTCAATATCGCGGGACGGTTTCATTTTGTAATAACTTATTATCAAATACAGCTGTCACCCTTTCTAAAAGAATATAATTTTACCACAGCTTTTTATTTCCACGGTATCGACGTTGTTAAAAACAATTTTTATAATTATTCAAGAACAAATTTAAAACGTAAATAATTGAAACATACGAGATAAAGTACAAAGAATGTTGTAAACACCATCTTGTATAGGGTACTGGTGGTACCTACTGCTAAGGAGAATCGGTTTCATTTTGTCATTCTTCGGCCATTACTGTGTACCTATTATAATGTTAGTGACATTGGCACTGCCTGGTACCGTGTCGCGGTTCTATACCTAACTAGGCCGCCTGTCTGCTGTCTCTCTTAATCCATATAATAATAATTACTTAAAAAAAAAAGAAATTCCAACAAAAAGGAAAACACAAAAAAAAATTGTCTGTCTGTCTGTCTGTCTGTCGGTCTGTATGTTCCTTATAGAAACAAAAACTACTCGACGGAAACATAAATATAATTATTTTAATGGTCTAAGAAAAGCTACTAACTATTTATTCAACGGAGCCGTTTTGTCGTCGATTTTGAAGTGTGTACTAATTTACATAAGTAATTACTTTGGACATAATGTTTCATTGCTATTACATCGACAAAGTGTGTCTACCCGATTTTTATTTGGCTAAGAATTATAATACGTACTCTCACTGAAAGGCGTCGTTCTAATGAGGTCCTTTGACAATGACATGTAACAAAGGGTAATTGTAAAAAATAGTTTTGGAAGAGCTTCAAAAAACACAACAAATACGCGTAAAGCGTGCGTGCGCGAAATCCGGTCACTGGTATAACCATTAATTCAGTGAAGGAAAAAGGAACGCAACGGCACTGTCACCAATTTCCTCAACAATTAGGGTGACAATGTGGCCAATATTTTGTAAGACACGCTTTTTATTGTTGATCATGCAAAGACAATCGAATTTCTATGATTTGTTTGGTTAAGTGACTGATTGTATTGACAAAGTACAATCATAGCTGTGGCACCTTGATACGCGATTACCTACGATATTTAGCTTTATGTAACTGTGGGTTTTAAATATTTAAATTTGAAAAAGTTTTATCAAAGCCACAAAATAGATTAACAATTTTTTTACGTGCCAACCTTCTTTTCTCTTTAGGTAGGTAAGACAAATTAAATATAACATAATAATTGCATGACGTGCAAAATAATAAACGTCCATTATGTCGTGCAATATCCATAGGTCGCATTTTCCTCAAATCCTTTTCATTCACTTATTTTGTTGTCGAGTGATCGAGCCACAATGGCCTCTACAGATTTTGGATGGGCAATATTGTGCGTTCATCTATTAGCATTGCAAATTGGAATTATCAAGTTAGGACCGAGTCAATCTTAATATCGCATGCTGTCTGTTTCCAATATACCCAGATATGTACTGACAGTGACAATAAAACTAAATCGATTACATGTTACACAATAAAATATATCATGCTTAGTGAACACTGGACATTCGCTCCTGCTTTGGTATAAAAGACGTGAAGTGTATTGTATTTTTTTTTTGGAAATGGAGAATGTATAGATCCTCCATACCATACTAAAGGGCGTGCTAAATGCTTGCAAGTCTCGAAAGAGGATCGTAATATACAGGGTTACTTAAAACGCAATAAATTTAACCCCCCCCCCCCTATGTCTGAACGGAAATCAATGGTTCTTGAGTTATTGATTGTTTAAGTTTTTTAGAATTTACCAGAATCTCACATACAAAAAGTAAAACTCAAATATTATACTATTGCCTACTACCCTTTTTCGTCCGTGATCGCTGCTAGGCTGGACGTGTGTTGTTTGTTCTCAGTTAATCGCGCGATAAACGGAAAGGAATCTAGCCAAATTATTTTGCATAAAGTGATAACCATAAAGACTACAATTTATAAAATTACGATAAAAGTTTTGTGGAAGCGTATCCTGTCCTGCTCGCACGCGAGTGTGAATGGGATCTTCGCAATAATTCCTCTCGCGCTCGCACAAGTATTGTGGCCGTCACTCATCTTGGGGACGGACTCTGGGATTGCACAAGGTCGGACTTCAGAGTTTTGCACAGGGACGGACTCGGATTTAACACAGGGACGGACTCGGAGTGTGCATAGGGACGGACTCGGAGTTTTTCACGCTGACTTAACACATAACAGATACGCCAAACTGTGCTGTATTTCTGCGACATAGAGCGTCACTCCCATTTTTTTTTAAATCCTAATTATGCCCTTAAAACGCTCCCCACCACCGGCTCACGCTTCCACCCACCTACAGCAGCACATGCGCAGCACCCGTTGAAGAAAACTATGCCATCTACGTTGGTGACTCCCCCCAGTGACTTAAATTCAAATGTAACTCAAAGGAAGAAGAGCTCGTCATCCAACGACTCTGATATTAGAGGTTTCATATCCGAAAGGCTTGAATCCTTCTACCTTGGAATGAATGAACGTTTCTTGTCACTACAGGAGACTGTGACTAAGATACAAGTCAGCTTCCTTTCCGAATGTCACGACACATTCTTAAAGAATATCGAGATGTTGGAGGCTGAGAGGAAGGAAAATAGAAGCTATATTGCGAAGCTGGAGCATAAATTGAACTATTTAGAGCGAAAGGCGTGTGATTCCTCTATTGAAGTGCGTAACCTACCAAGCACTCATCAGCAGACGAAAAAGCAACTTAGTGACCTTATATCGGCTATTGCGGAGAAAATCTAGACACCTATGACTGCGAAAAACATTAAGGATATTTATCGATCACAAGCAGGAAATAAGTCTACGTCGCCGGTAGTAGTTGATTTTTGTACCATCCTTGATAAGGAAGAATTCCTTCGTGCTGTTACGGCTTATAATAAAAGTCGCTCCAGTGGTCATAAATTAAACACAAGTGATCTGAAAATAAGTGGGGCAGCTAAACGTGCTTAGCGTGGCTCGGTTGCTTGCTAGAGAAAAAAAATATAGCTTCTATTGGACGTCCCATGGTTGTATCTACGCCAGGAAGTCTGAAGGATCGCCACTTATTCAAATCAATGATGACAAGGATCTCTGTAAACTCTCAAATCAGAGTTGACATTTTTCCCTGTGGATTATGTTATTGTCTTTCATCTCGGTCTGCTTAATGTATATTTTTTTCTTTAATTGTTATTTGTTTAACGTAAAACGTAAAACGTCATTGTATTGTTTCACACATATCATCATCAATCACACTCACACTGACATCTTCTCAAACATTATGCCAATCGATACGGTTTGTATATATTTAGAAGTATTTCTGCTTCACTGTTTCATTTTTATGGTTCAGCGACTCTCCTGTTTACGATAATGTTGGATCTGGAAATAATCAATGAAATCGATCAAGTTGTTGTGTCCTCAGCTCATGAATCTGACCCCGAGGACTGTCTTGATTTTTCTCTATCCTCTCCCAGTCTAAAGATACTAACTCTTGTACTTCTTGATAGATTAACAGTTAATTGTGACATTATTGTCCTAACAGAATGTTGGCTGCCATGTTGTCCCTTTGTACTCTATCTTGAGGGATATACCCAAGTAACTTCCACTCCCAACAACTATCAAAACGATGGTGTGGTTGTGTATCTTAAAAGAGATATTAATTTTGTTGTGTTCAGAAGTTGTGTTCTGCAATTCTTACTGCAATTGTATTGTTTTGAAGTCAAATGATACGGCCATTGTAACTATATATAGACACCATGCGTTTGATAAAATTGTGTCTAGGAAGCAAGATAATATAAATGGATTCCTAGACTTTCTGGACAAAACCCTGAAGCAATATGTAATATAATATAATATAATATATAATCTAAATATTATGAAAAGAAAGCGGGACTGAAATGACTGAACTGACTGACTGACTGACATATCAACGCACAGCCCAAACGGCTAAACGTAGGGACTTGAAATTTGGAACGGACGTAGCTTAGGTACCGTAGGGGTGCACTAAGAAAGGGATTCCCGCAATTCCCACGGGAACGGGAATTAACGGGATAAAACGTTTGTATGAAAAATCTAATCCGTTCAAGGTAGTCGCTTAAAATTTGAGATGCAGGTACCTTAGTATTCTAAAAGCTTAGGTGCAACAGGCCATTGGAAAATTCCCATGGGAACGGGAGTTAGTGATAAAAAAAAATGTATGATAAAAAATAAACCGCGTAAGACAGATGGCAGAAATTTGGTACGCAGGACTCTTAAAGAAGGTATAGCTTACTCGGAACGCGAAATTTGCAAAATTCACACAGTTAAAGTTTAGTTATGGCTGTATTTTGAAAAAATCCTACGGGAACGGGAGTTGACGGGATAAATATTGAATGAAAAAATCTAAACCACGTAAGTTAGAGGCTTGAAATTAAACATGCATATACCTTACTGAATGCAAATTTAAGCCATGACTGAATTTTCCAGAATGTTTCTGGAAACGGGAATAGTGGGAAAACTTTTTATAGAAAAACAAATACCGCGAGTATGAGGCTTGATTTTTTAGTATATGGGTATCTTAGGAAATTTACAGCTGTATGGGATTGGGAAATACCTTTTACATGAAACGCTTGTGCAGTATTTACTGCACATGCGCCAGAGACAGAAGCATTTTTGAATTGAATGAAATGTATTGTTAAAAAAGTAAACCTTTCAAATTTATTTATTACAACATTGAGTATTATTTACATTCAACATATACCGAGTAAAATACTGAAATGCGTGAATCGTATTGTGATATGTTTGTGCGTGGTTTGTTATCATGTACATACCTATCTATGGAGGTACAGGGACATACATTATATTTTTTAAATATATAAACGGCTAAACATTTCCAAAGGCATTTAACATTTGAAAAGGACGTAGGTTAGATATCGTAGGGGTGCACTGTGATAGGTATTCCCGAAATTGCTTCGGGAACGAGAATACCTATCATGGTGAAAATCCTTTTGAATGAAAAATCTAAACCGCTCAAATTTTACGCTCGAAATTTGGAATGCAGATACCTTAGTAAACGTATAGCTTAGTTTCAACACGATATTGGAAAATTCCCACGGGAACGGTAGTTTGCGGGAGAAAACTTTTGTATGAAAAAAAAATAAACCGCGTAAGATAAATTATTTAAATTAGCCATGCCTTCACCCACCAGCCACCTTCATGAACGGAAAACTTTCTTGCAACGCAAAATTTCCACGGGAATGAAAGTTAGCAAAATAAAGTTTTAGTAAATATGAAGTTAAGTTATGGCTGTATTTTGAGAAATTCTTACAGGACCGGGAGTTGGTGGGAAAAAATAAATATGAAGGAATCTTAACCTGATGCTTGAAATTTGACGTGCTTAGTGAATGCAAAGTTCAGTCATGTCTAGATTTTCCGAAATTCCAACGGTAACGGGAATAGCGGGCATGCATTGGTATAGACAAAAAAATTACCGCGAGTCTTTAAATTTTTTAATATATCTGAGCATATGTACAGCTTCATGGGAATATAAAAAATCTTTTTCATGAAAAAATACTGTACTAGCGCTAGATTCAGAGTGATTGTGATGTAGTTGTTCATGGTATTTTCTCCAAGAAAAAACTAAATTTTTAAGGCAACTTTCATTATTCGACGCCTTCAACACACACCGGGAAAAAATACGGAAATACGTGAATTCTATTTAAAATTGCGCTGTGTTTTTGCGTGGTTTGTTTACGAATACCTACTTATGTCCTGAACGTGGAGGAACAGGGACGTACATTGTCTACATACATATTCATTCATCACTGACTCATCATCACCCGGGCATTTTTCACAGGTGTTATTTTATGATGTATACGTGAGATAGAAAATAAAGTCGAAGGATCAAACACTTGCGCTAGCGAGAGTTGTTTTGCCACAGCCCTACTTCTCTCATGGTCAGTTATATGTGGCGTGCTCCCGCGTAAGTTCGCAATCCGGCCTGGTCATTCTTGCAACCCCCTCCAGAACGACCAGAAACGTTGTTTATAAGGAAATTTTATTTAAGTTTTTCCTAAATATATTTAATTTTCTGTGTAGCTCTTATTCCGATTGCATTAGTAACCGAGCCATCCATGCTACTCTTTTTAGGATTACGTACCCAAAGGATAAAATCGGGACCCTATTACTGAGACATCGCTGTCTGTTTGTCCGTCTGTAACAAGGCATTATCTTATCAACACTGATAGGTAGGAAGTTGAAATTTTGATAGGTGATGTTTTTATGTATCCGCTACAACAACACATACTCAAAATAAAATGTATAGATCTCTCTTTATAAAAGGCTCGCCACGCGGACGAAGTCGCGGGCAAAAGCTAGTAAAAATATAATTTTAATTGGAGATATTAATATAATCATATCACCTGGTTGTGAAGACACTAACTCGCTAAAATATCAAAACCTCTTCGCCTATTATGGGCTTCTGGTCTGTCACAACTTTGTTACTCGAGATCAAAGTAACTCTTGCTTAGATGACGTATTTCTAAAATCAACATTAGCATCATCGACTATAGTCTTAAAAACTACAGTAACTGATCATCGTTCTATTCTATTTAACATAAAAACGAACAAAACTAGCTAAAAAATACAAAGGACTACCATGAAAATAAAAGCCAGACTAAACCTGAAGTCGATAAGTGATTTAAGCAGTTGAGCTAGCTACTAGTTCAACTCTGTGCAGAAAGCGGACCAAGAATGATAGTCAACTGGAAGAAAGACAGAAAAAAATAAATCCTTTAAAAAAATTCACAAGCATTATGCTTGTGAATTTTTTTATTGTAAGTTAATAAACATTACGAACAATTTAATTAACACTTATTTATGTAGGGCGGTAGGGATATCCTTACTTCTGTCAACCTCGTGATCGTCCAGTTCGTGAAAAAAATGATACCACATTGTATTCATTCATATTTAGTAATAGTCACACTGAAGGGGTGTAGGGTACCAAAGGGATTTTTGGGCCATATAGCCGCCTATCACTTATTACCGATGCTCTTAGTATGTGTCCTACCCAATCTAACCCCAACAACGACCTGAAACTCCTTCCAGTTCATCCCGGCTAGACATCTGCTGCACCTGTACAGCTTCTTGATGTTACCAGTTCGAGCAGCAAATTGCCTATAAAATGGCATTTACCCATTGGCGTTTTGATTTTTTAAGCTAAATTTAATGCCGATTTCACGCAAGTAGATAACAGCGGTTGAAAATGAAGGCATTTATTGAACCTTATGACTTGATTAAAACTCCATAAACTTATATAAATCTCTGTCAAACGTGTCTTCGGTGTTCATTTAATCATGTCACGTAGACACTTGACCAGGAACGAGAGAAGAGCTCTTTTTCGAAGCATATGCTAGGCATGCTCCATTGAATCAGGGTAAATCATGGGATTGAGCAGGCCAGTCTAAGGTTAGATATCGTGCTGATGTAACCAATTTGTAACGATACGCGCCGTATGTAGATTGGCATTGTCCTGCATTAGCTGGAAATTTGCCGTCTGTAGGGCAAGTTTACAGACTCACCTCGGCTTGCGCACCTTATCGCCGTATTTTAGAGCAGTCATATTGCCTTGTATCCAAACGAGGTCCGTTCTACCGCCAAGACAGACGAATTCCTGCCCAAACCATTATTGTGCCACCTTGGTTTCAACTTCACTCAGTCAATTTATCATTAGGTAATTCTAAATGCGGTGATAAATGTAATTTATAAGAATTTAAGTCTTCAATACTTTCAGCAGGTTCTTCAGTTTTTAATGGGTCTTTAGTTTCTTCACCTATGTCAATATTGAATGTGGTGTATTGTTCAACAAATTCTGTGGGATGTAATGCTTTGCTGTAAGTTTTTATATCCGGTACTGGTTTGAATGTTGGAGAATAATCCAAATCATTTTATGTTTTATCAGCAGCAGTTGGATGAAAAGCAGAGCTTGAAGAATGACATGTTAAAGCTGTGTGGGAGCTTTGCCAGCAGCAAAACTTGCTGTTAGAGTTATTTTCTGTCCCGACCAAAGGAATATAGTTGGAACAGCATGACACGTAAGCCCTTTTTTTCTGTCGCCCCAGAATAAGAGGTCTAAGATATTAAACTACAAGGGATTTTCTATTGTACCTACACCTATGTATTATAGGAAAAATCTTTCGGTTGAATATAATACAGAATATACTTAACCCATATATGCCCATAACTTTTCATGGCACCGATTTTTATGAAATTTGGATATGTTTGATACATGTATATACTGTGTACTTATAAACCTTAGTGTCAATTTTCAGTTTTCAGCCTCGGAAGTATGGTGTTTCAGCTGAGCACATATGCTATGCGACCCGTTGGGCACATGTTTAATAGGTGTCTTAAAAAGGCCATATTTCCGGAACAATGGAAGCTGACTCGGGTGGTACCAGTCCCCAAAGGCAAAGGAGGTCAAGAGGCTAGTGACTACCGACCTGTAGCGATTTTAAGCACTCCGGCGAAGGTGTTTGAAAGTGCAGTACAACACTCCTTGTATGAACAAGTGCGCGCTCAGCTTGTTGACGCTCAGCATGGCTTTCGTCCTGGTCGCGGAATTGAGGGTAATCTGCTGAGTTTAATGGCGAGGATAGTTCCTGTGGTGGATGCGGGACGCCAAGCTGACGTCGCCTACTTTGATTTCAGAAAGGCCTTCGACACGGTTGACAACGATGTCCTGTTAGGAAAACTGGCACGAGTGGGCTGCACGCCACATACAATCGCCTTCTTTGTCAGTTATTTACAGGAACGGCGTCAGTATGTTGACTGTCGTGGACACCTGTCGGAGGCGTATCATACTAGGTCAGGCGTCAGTCAAGGTAGTAATTTAGGACCGCTTCAGTTTATATTAATGATAAACGATCTTCCGGAAGTGGTCAGTGAGGCAGAATGCCTTCTATTTGCAGATGATCTCAAATTGGTAATGGAAGTGAGGGACAGCACTGATCACGAGAAACTTCAGGCTGACATAGACAAAGTTTTTAAGTGGAGTGTACAAAATAAGTTGCACTTTAACACGGCCAAGTGTTCTGTGATGTCCTTCAGCCGCGCTCGTGCTCCGAGTCAGTACCGATATGAGATGGGCGGTGATCCTTTGCAGCGGGTCACTGAGGTTCGCGATCTTGGAGTGCGATTCAACTCTGATCTTCGATTCCGGGAACACATTCATCTAACAGCGAAAAAAGCTTTCCGGAACTTGGGATTTGTGTTACGCCAGGCTAACGAGTTTACCAACATCAACGCTCTTAAAGCGTTGTACGATGGTCTAGTTAGGAGCCAGTTGGAGTTTGGCTCTGTGATCTGGTCTCCTAGCGAGGCTAAATATAAAATGCTCCTGGAAAGACTCCAAAATATTTTTTTGAGATTTCTTTATTTAAAGCAATATGGCGTGTATCCTGGCTTCCCTTTACTATACCCTACACTGTTTGTGATGGGTATGGTAGGGTACCAGAGACTAGCGGTGCGTCGTGAACTGGCGCTTGCCTCGTATCTGTTCCGCGTGCTCCGCGGCATGGTGCACGCACCCGATTTACTGCAGCGGCTGCAGCTGATGGTGCCAGACCAGTACTGCGCGCGCCGCCGCCGCCTGCCTCTACTGGCCGTGCAAGCCGCGCGCACTAACATGTTGCGCGATGCGCCGCTTACTAGAGCTATTCGGACACTTAACGCCGTCGCAGTTCGTGTTGACCTTCTTTCAGTTTCACTGAACGAATTCACTAGGGTTACTACTCATGTGTTGTGTCAAACCCCTTAATTGCCTATTTATGTTTGTGAAGAAGACTGTCTTTTTTTTATTGTTTTGTTTTGATTTTAATTTATGTGAGGAAATTTTATAATTTGTTATATATTTTTTATTTTAGTTTGTATGATTGTAAATATTTGTTAGCA